>SNRZ01000097.1:0-267950 GCA_008729115.1 Dirofilaria repens
TACCTGTGTCATATATGTTTACATTTTATTATTTATTCGTTTGTTATTTAAATATTCCATTTGTTTTATAATTAATTAACATAATGCATTCGAGAAAAATACTATATTTCTTAATTTTTTTCAGTTATGAATATTTTATCAAATAATTTAGGAATATCTTATCAAAAAAAAAGTTAAACCTTTTGCAAATTATAAATTGAATTTTCCTATCATATCAAGATTATTCGAGAATTTTTTCTTTCGATTAAATATACTTAGATTGTAAACGTGATCGTATATATATTAGATTGTAAACGTGATCGTAAACATGCTTACGTTACGTATATTTATGACGTATGCATCACGCTGCTTAATTAATATTATTAGGAAATTGTTATAAATACATCAAAAAATCTGCGAATAATTCAAAAATTTTAAATTTCTTTTTTTTTTCAAACAAATTAAATTTTTTTTTTTTTTTTTTAAATTTCAGTTTTTTCTTTTTCGATACGACGACATCGTCAACAATTATGGAAAAAAATAGCGGAATGATACTGTTGGCTGGTAATTCACATCCAAATTTAGCAAAATTAATTTCTGAACATTTACAAGTACCGCTGACAGATGTCCTATGTTACAATAAAACATGCAGGTTGAATTTTTTTAATTTTAATTTTAATATTTAAAATTTATGAATTACTTAATGTCATTTTTATTACTCTTGATTTTAATCATAATTTGGACTATTTCAAAGTTAAACCTTAACTTTTAGCTAAAACTTTATCATAAGATATTGATAAGCTATCTGCGATTATAAAATTTATCAATTTATCAATCAAAAAATTTAGCAATCTATTTTAACTTGAAATTTCAAAGATAAGATAATATGAATTAATAAAGCGATAAATTTTAATCAATTTTATTCAGGCATAAATTATAGGGAAACAGAAGTGGAAATTCGACAAAGTGTACGGGCGAAGCATGTCTTCATCATACAAACATCTTCAAAAGGTTAATTAACCTGAAAATTTAAAGTTGAAATTTCAATTGAAAGTGAAGGAATAGTTATAAATTCATCCTTCAGTTTTGAATATTTAAGTTTCAAAAGAATATTTGGAACATTAAAATTTCCCTTGTCATTTTACATTCGAGAATAACAAGTATGATATTGTTCCTTAGTCATTTTACGTCGAGAATAACAAGTATGATATTGTTCCTTAGTCATTTTACGTCGAGAATAACAAGTATGATATGGTACCTAGTCATTTTACGTCGAGAATAACAAGTATGATATTGTTCCTTAGTCATTTTACAGTCGAGAATAACAAGTATGATATTGTTCCTTAATTATTTCACAGTCGAGAATAACAAGTATGATATGGTTACTTAATCATTTTACATTCGAGAATAACGAGTATGATAATGTTCCTTAGTCATTTTACGTCGAGAATAACAAGTATGATATTGTTCCTTAGTCATTTTACGTCGAGAATAACAAGTATGATATGGTACCTAGTCATTTTACGTCGAGAATAGCAAGTATGATATGGTTACTTAATCATTTTACAGTCGAGAATAACAAGTACAATGTTGTTTGTTAAAATTTGTTCACAATTTCAAATGATTAATTTCGCAGATGTGAATAATGATATTTGGGAAGCGATGATACTTATTTATACCTGTCGTACTTCGGATGCAAAATCAATTACAGCTGTTATGCCGTTTCTACGTATTCAATGCAATGTTGTGTAACAAGAAGGTTAATTTTCTATAACTTTTTTTTTTCATATTTTCTCGAATAATTTTGTATCACTTGAAATATCTTTGATTACTACTCTCGAACTTTACTTACTATTCTCGAATATATGATTCATAATTGATTGCTTAATTTATTAGTTAAATAGGTGAAAAGCAAAAATAATGCTTAGGAACAGATTGTTGATAATTAAAATAAATTTTTCAATTTATATATCAGAATTGTTGATAATTAAAATAAATTTTTCAATTTATATATCATTCTCGATTTATATATCAGAATGCTTAAATGTAGAATTAGCAAATTCTCGACTTATATATCAGAATGCTTAAACGTAGAATTAGCAAATTCTCGACTTATATATCAGAATGCTTAAATGTAGAATTAGCAAATTCTCGACTTATATATCAGAATGCTTAAATGTAGAATTAGCAAATTCTCGACTTATATATCAGAATGCTTAAATGTAGAATTAGCAAATTCTCGACTTATATATCAGAATGCTTAAATGTAGAATTAGCAAATTCTCGACTTATATATCAGAATGCTTAAACGTAGAATTAGCAAATTCTCGATTTATATCAATTTATAAAAATTATTCTTTAGCATTATCGATTTTGAAGAGATAATTCTTTAAAATTGCTTTATTGCTTTTTTCTTTCTTAAACTTCTCATAAATTATTGTTAAAACTTTTAATTGATATTTTAAATTGATATTTTTTTTTATTTTCAGGTCAGCTTTACCAATGAAATTAGTCGCAGATATGATCTGTAAAGCTGGTGCAACTCGTGTCGTATCACTTGATTTATATAGGTAAATGTTTACCTGATCAAAAACAAATTTGAGTTATTAAAATCTCAATTTTTCATGTCTTATATAATTATCAATTGATTTCAGGAAGGAAATTCAAAGCTTCATTTCAGGATGAAAATTCAGGGCCTCATTTCAGGACGGAAATTCAAGGCTTCATTTCAGGAAGGGAATTCATTCAAGGCTTCATTTCAGGAACGAAATTAATTCAAGGCTTCATTTCAGGAAGGAAATTCATTCAAGGCTTCATTTCAGGAAGGAAATTCAAGGCTTTTTCGGAGTTCCGGTTGAAAATTTACGTGCTTCATCCTTCCTGCTACATTACATTTGCTGTAATATTCCGGATTACAGGAATGCTGTAATTGTTGCAAAAATCCAAAGGTCATGCATAAAGCAGCAAGTTTTGCCGAAAGACTCAGGTGCTATCATATTTTTTTGTTTAATTAATTAAATTGCATACCTTTCCGTTTCTTAATTAATAATTGTATTCAAGAAGAATTAATTTATAGATTAAGTATAGCTGTAATACATGGTGAAATTAAAGATATCGATATATCAGCGGATGATGAATCGTATTCGTCATCTTCTGATAAGGAAGGTTCGATTTTTTTTTTTATTTTTGAAATTGATTAAAACGGAGAAGATAACGGAAGATAATCTCTGATATTCAGTTGTTATCTAAATAAATAACTTAGACATGATTATGATAAGATTTAGATATAATTTATCAGAATACTTAATGAGAAAAGAAGTATGTTAAGTTTTCCAATAAGAGAAGTATTATGTTAAGTTTTCATATTTTTTTTCTTTAAATGGTGATAATGGAAGATAATCTGTGATATCCAATTAATATAAATGAATAACTTAGAAATGATATGATAGATTTAACTATAATTTATCAGAATGCTTAATGAGAAAAGTAGTATATTAGGTTTTCCTAATTTTTTTTTCCGTTTAAATGGTAATTTCTTAATTTCTAGAATTTAAAAATAATCATATACATAAATAACTAAAGGGGATAATTCAAAAGCTCTATTCTAGATCTGTTCTAGATCGTATAAAATTGCATATCGAGAAAGAATCGAGAAATGATAACATTCATGAAATTACATCTCTTTTAATAATCCAATCGATCATTACTGATAATGAATTGTTGAAATGATAAATTTCTTCCAGCAAAATATTCATCCATTTCAGAAATACGAAATAATACTGGCATTTCGTTAACATATGAAAATATTAAAATGAAATCACCACTTACAGTAGTTGGTGATGTTGGAGGTAAAATAGCTATCATTGTTGATGATATTATTGATGAGGCAGAAAGTTTTATTGCTGTAGCACAGGTAACATTTGATAATTTTAAATCCAATTAGATCTATTTTGCTAATTAGCACAGGTAACATTTGATAATAATTAAGTTTATTTTGTTGATTAGCACAGATAACATTTGATAATTTTAAACCTAATTAAATCGATTTTGCTAATTAGCACAGGTAACATTTGATAATAATCTAATTAGATTATTTTGCTATTAGCACAGGTAACATTTGATAATAATTAAGTTTATTTTGTTGATTAGCACAGATAACATTTGATAATAATTAAGTTTATTTTGTTGATTAGCACAGATAACATTTGATAATTTTAAATCTAATTAAATCGATTTTGCTGATTAAATTATCATTAAAAAATTATGAAATTATTGAATTGATCATATATATATTTTTTGAATATTTTAAATTTTAGTTGTTAAAACAACAAGGAGCATATAAAATTTATGTTATCGTTACGCATGGTCTTTTATCAGCAAATGCTCCAATTCTTTTAGAAGATAGTGTCATCGATCGGGTTTATCGTTTTATTTTATTTTTTTATCTTTTTATACTGTAAATTATGCAATGATTTAAAAAAAAAAAAATTCGATAATTGATTTCTGATTATTTAATTTTTGTTGATTTAATATAAGGGATTTTATTTATGATAGGAAAGATTATCAGTTGGATGATTAATAAAAGCAAATTAAAAAGGTGTAAATTTCTCTAAATTTTATTATGTAATTTAAAATTAGAATAGAAATGAGAGAGAGAAGAGAGGGGAAATGAATATGAAGAATAGAAATAATTAAAATTAGAATAGAAATGAGATAGAGAAGAGAGGGGAAATGAATATGAAGAATAGAAATAATTAAAATTAGAATAGAAATGAGAGAGAGAAGAGAGGGGAAATGAATATGAAGAATAGAAATAATTAAAATTAGAATAGAAATGAGAGAGAGAAGAGAGGGGAAATGAATATAAATAATTATCAGTAAATTTGATTCTATTTTTTATCAAAAGTTAGGATGAAATTTTAATTCAAATATTTGATAAGTTATCATAATAACTTGTTTTTAATTACAGGTAATTGTAACTAATACAGTACCGCATGAAATGCAAAAAATAAGATGCCATAAAATTGAAACGGTGGATATTTCGCTATTAATAAGTGATGCAATCAGACGAATTTATAATGAAGAAAGTATGGCACAACTTTATCGAAGTAGCAATCTCAGAGATTGAATTTATTATTTATAGCTTATTGATAATATATTGATTGATAATATATGATAATATATTGATTGTGATAATATATTGATTGCTTTTTATTGAATCGGATTTTCCATGAAGATATAAAAAAACTATATATTTTAAAATATATTGTTATTATGTAAGTCAAATTTGTTTCGTTAAAGTATTTCGAATAAATATTTTTATTAAAAGTAATTTTCAAGATCAGTATGACTTGGTGTTCAGGATCAGCGTGACTTGATTATCGAAATCAGCGTGATTTGATTATCAAGGTCAGCGTGACTTGATGTTCAAGATCAGCGTGACTTGATTATCAAAATCAACGTGACCTAATTTTCAAGATCAGCGGACATCTAAATTTCACCATTTATCGTTGTAAATTATTTACTAAGGAAATTTTAAACGATTCAAACTGAAAAAATAAAAATTATTTTACATAAAATACTGGATAACTGAAAATATTAGCAATAACTTACCTAATGATATGCTGATAATTAGCTTAACTATGTTCAATCTCAGTGCAAAGTATCTGATTAATAAAATCAAAACACTGTTCTTACGTAAACAAAAATAGATACTTTTCTCACAATTTGTGATAAGAAATGATAACATATAAAATATCATTATATTTTATAGATAAAAACATATTTGAATATTAATGTTGTAAAAAATTTATATTTGTAATGTTAAGAAATTAGAGATTTGTTTCGTCGCAATAAACGAAGTTTTGTTGCGACGAATATTATTTGTCGCAACTAAAATATACAAATTCGCTAAGAGATATCGATAATACAAATTGAATTTCTTTTCAATTTAGGATAGTTATCTGAAATTTATTAGTATTAGGGAGTTGATAAAATTTGATTTGGAAATTGCTGATAATGCGTAATCAGAGAATAGTAACATAAAAAAAAAAGGAGAAAATATTTCTCTCAATCGAACACCATTTTTATAGTGATAGTTTACAATATCCCAAACAACGCTCGATGACTATGTCCTGAAAGATGATAGGTCAGAATTTTGATGACTATGACCTGAAAGATGATAGGTCAGAATTTTGATGATTATGACTTGAAAGATGATAGGTCAGAATTTTGATGACTATGACCTGAAAGATGATAGGTCAAAATTTTGATGACTATGACCTGAAAGATGATAGGTCAAAATTTGATTGGTTACAATGCTTTAAATAACATCCTTTATATGTTTACAAAAAATGAGTCAAAACTATTTTATATCACGAAATAATTTGTTTATACCGAGATATTTAATAATGCAAATATCCTGATTATTTTCATGTTTCATAATTATAAAATATTGCGATTTTTCAAACTAACATATTCATAATTATAAAATATTGCGATTTTTCAAACTAACATATTCATAATTATAAAATATTGCGATTTTTTAAACTAATTAATATAGCGATTTTTCAAACTAACATATTCATAATTATAAAATATTGCGATTTTTCAAACTAATTAATATAGCGATTTTTCAAATTAAGGTGACATTTTCTATTGTACTTTATACTGTTAGAACAATATAAAATCATTCATTTGATTATTTTTTTTTCTCAAATTTTCAAATCATCGAATTAACGAAAATGAAAAGAACAAAGAAATGAATACATAAAATATTTGAAGTTCTCCCAACTGAGATTTCAAATATAATCTGCAATTTTAACATATTGCTTCCATGGTTTTTAAATGATTAAATTTAATCAGCTAAAGATATCAAGATGAGACATTAATCATATATCACGGATATATGTAACTGTGTGTGAGAAAAGATAAGGGTTATATATGTCGTATTATTCATTGGACTTTAAAATTGTGGGACAAGTAGTTGCAAATAATTCTATCAAAGTAACTCTCAAAGTAATATAATGTAATGACACCTTTCTTACGAAATAATGGCAATACTATTTTTCAACTGTCTAACAGTCTGCAAGCATATTTATTTCTTGGCATATAAACGATGGTGCAGTTGCAAATGATTTGATCTTGACAACCGAGTGTAATTTCGCAGTGGGCTAAGTTGGGTATTTTACCCTCAGTTGTGGGTAGTTTATTCTGTTCCTTATCTTTTTGCACTTTTTTTTTTATTAGGCATGAAAAAATAACGAGAAAAATAACAGAAAAGTAGCACATTCATTTCATGCTTTTTTCTCGCATTCATTCGCATGTTTTATGCCACGATTTGCAAAATGATAAGTTTGTAAATATTTTGCATGAATTATCGAGCTAAATCAAGCTGGTGGCAAATAACCGAACTGATGGGAAATTCACTTTTACGAGCAGATCAGAATGCATGATCTATTTTATTTAGGCAGGGAAGAGTTCAACAACCTTTACGTTATAACTTGAGAATGGCTGCATGTATTATTATATGATAGGAATGGGAATTGTTATAGGATAAATTATTAACATTCATTTTCATACTAAATTCGTTTATGTGAAAATTTGCATCAAACAATTTTTTGTATCAAAAAATTTCTTCGTGACAGTTTTTTAGGCTGTTTCAACAAGCATTTGATCAATAGATAATCGATAGGAAACTTTTGAAGATAATTTTTAATTCATTCCTTTTTTTCGATTAATTACAGAACTGATTTCAGATTTTATTTTATATATGATAGAAAAAAAGAATGGACAGAAAGGAAGTCCGACATAATGATATTCAACCAGGGACGATCCTTGTTAGAGAGCATTTACCAACGGAATCACAATCGGCTTCATTATCGTCATCTTCAAATGGAACTCTACTCGTTCGTCCAGCAAAATTGCTTACAGAAGTTCATCGTCAAGAGTGTACTGAATTATCTGGATCAGAGTGTCAAACAGCAACGACCCTTCCCATGCATATATTGCAGCAGTATCGGGATGAGGAGAAGGTACCGATGTTTCTCGTGAAAATGTGGAATATTCTAGAGGATCCAGAATTTCAAAATATATATGCTGGGATAAGGTTTGATTTTCATGTTTTTTATTATTTTTATTATTGAAATTGTGTTAAAATAAATTTAAATTACAGGTTGCAACTAAGTTTAGTGCAAATCTAATGCAGTTTTTTTTTGTATCTGTTAATGTTTTGTTGGGGATTTTGTTTAAATAATTAGAAATAAATATTTATTTTAGGACTAGAAAAGTTCATATTATTTTTGATTCCGTTTAAGAAATAGAAACTGGAATTTTTGACAGTTTCCAAGCTTTATTATAAATAAATAAAAAATCGCAATAAGCGAAATGATTTTTACTGATTAAACTAAGTTAAGGCTTTTTTAGATAGCCGTTAAGTAAATGACTTAAAAAATATATTGGAACTGTCAAGTTCTGTAATGAATACTGTTTTTTTAGAGCGGATACAGTTTCCATGTTCTGGACCCACATCTGTTTTGCCGCGTAGTCTTGCCGCAGTTTTTCAAACACAATAATTTGAACAGTCTTATACGCCAATTGAATATGTGTAAGTATCCATTACAATATTTCGAATATTACTCATTCATCATTAATGCTTTTTCAGCTTAAAAAATTCTCAGTTTTTTTTTTAAGTCATTTATCGGCCATCTTTAGAGCAAGTACATTTAATTTGTCGAAATAACATTAGATCGAATTCGGCTGTCGAAATTTTATTTAAAAAATGATGCAATACGAGGTGGAATTTTTCTGGAATCAAATAACAGGACAGAATTGTTTGTGGTAACTTTATAAATGTTTATATCATTCTTATGAGAGATCCACGTCGGCTTAATATCCAATACAACAAGTGGCTGTTTTGAAATTCTTCAACAGTCTTCTAAATTTGTGCACAGTTTATCATTGCGTAGCAGGAAAGAAATTGCTGGAATATCATGCTAACAATTTCAGTCTGATAGCCCAATGTATGATTTATTGAAGAATTAAAAAAAAGAATACAGCTATTTTTCTTTTTTTACAAGAGAAATGAAAATGAGTTCGTCATTTGCGGATATAATCATTGAGCGGTTCAAATATAAATACTCTGGGTTGTAATGCGAAATATCTTCCGATCACCCACAAATCAATTTCTTTCTTCTAATTTTATCTTTTCGAGATCACTTGATTACGAAAAAATAAAAAAGTGAATTGAAGAGAAATATTTGCTTATCACATGTATTGAACATATAATCAATCTCAAATCAACCTAAATCATTAAGTTGCTGCTGAGGATATGATATTGACTTCGATGAATTTAAAATATATTTCGAAGCGTTCAAAAAATGATCGAATATGGCTTGCTATTCATCCACTTAAACTCTCGAAATTTTATTTAAAAAATGATATAGTCCGAGATTTTTTTGGTATAGGACTCTATATATATATATATATATATATATAAATAAGCGATTCATAATGATGTAAACTGTTAGGCGTAGTGTTTAAGAATATGTTTATGGCCTTTATCATTATTTAAACATATTTGAAGAATAACCTTATATATAAGTCGATATAATGTCGCACACTTATAAATTTCTCGACATTGAATGAAGATTGGAATTCATACTGAACATTCATCACTCTAATGTAAAGATAAGGTTATATGAGAATATTCGTAATTTTCGTTTCAAAAATATTCGTAATTTTCGGATTATTTTTTTTTTAATTTACCTTCTGGTTAATCTGTAGGCAATTTAGTTTCCAAAGTTTTGTACCGTATTATGCTTTAGCATTCTATTTTATAGTCTTTGTCATTATTAAAAAATAATGATTCATCGAACCGTTATTGATTTTTATTGTCGATAAGAAATCATATATTCCAACATTTTTCAGACGGTTTCCGGAAAATGACTCCAATCGAGAAATCAAGTCTAGCGCGATCTGAAAGTGATCAAGATCATTTAGAATTTTCTCATCCGAATTTTATTCAACACCATCCTGAGTTATTGATTAATATCAAACGCAAAACTCCGGGTAATCGAAATAATGAGAATAATTCAGTAGCTATGCCCCCAAAAGAAATAAGTGTCCTTGTAGATGAAATACGGCAGTTGCGTGAAAAACAACGAACGATGGAAAATAAAATGGCACATCTTGTAAAGTATGTTCATAAAATATAAACGGCATGAACTTATCGTTATCCTTATACTGAATATATTGACCGTATGAAGTATCAAGGCTAATAGAGATTCACTGAAAAGGCAGTAATCATGATTTTTTTTTGGCTTTCAATCCTTAACAAATTCTAAATCTGTTATGTACTATAGTTTGTTATTTTGATTGTCATTCACATATTTAATTATACATTTCCAAATATGTTCTTATTGATGCAAGCTCTGTTTGACCTGGAATTTTCTACTATTTTTTGAGATAGACTAATCTGGCAGGAAATATGAAAATTTAAATGATAAAATTACATTCATTTTCTTCTTTTCCCGGTTTGGAATTAATCTTTGAAGTTGTATAAATATAGAACGACTTTTGCAAATGCTTTCTTATTGCATTGTATTCATTTGATCACTTGCAAAAACGATACAAATCGCATATTAAAAATAATTTTTTCAGGGAAAATGAAGCAATGTGGCAACAAGTATCACATCTTCGAAATCAACATGTAAAGCAACAGCATGTTGTTAACAAATTGGTTCAATTTTTAGTGGCACTCGTACAACCCTCACAAAAACGTCTTGGGAAACGAAACTTATTGGCAATCGATGAAGTATTTTTAATTCTATCTTTATAAGATCTATACGACATTTTGATGAGATTGATAAAAATTACAATAATAATTCGGGATGTTCTCTCGATTTTATTAGAAATCGCTTAGCTCACTGTTTTATGTACCTACAAAGAAAAGCATATTTGAATCATGTGACAACATTTTAATATAGCAGTTTTGTTGGTACTGACACAAGTCGAAAGTTTTAACCCTAGGATCTAAGTGAACTCTCATATTGAGTAAAGAATTCTGAAGCAACATAATGCAGATTTTTGCAATGGAGATGAGTTTTTTAAAGCGTGTTTCAAAAAACTTTACTGAGATAATTGCAGATTGGTGGCAAACGTGCACGAACAGCTAGTACTTCTGCGCAACTTGGGCAGCCAAGTAATCTTGCTGAAATTATTGATCGATTGCATCGTGAAATTTCTGATAATACAAACGGTCAAACGAAGCAAAACTTGAGTGTATTTAGTCCACACTCTAATCAAGGTCCAATCATTGCGGATGTTACTGATGAACCAGAAAATGGTGTTATTGTGGGCTCTAATACGCCGGCAGCAGTGGTTCCCGTATCAACTGCAGCACATTTGCAATCTGTTCCTACTAATACATCTCAGGTTCCAACTAATTCCTCTATATCACTTAACCCGATCTCATTGTCCCCATCTTTGGATAGACAAATATCCGATGAGTTAGCTGAATATTTGAGCGGACAGGAACAAACTATTGACAGCTGTCGTGATCTGCTTGGAAACTGCTGGGATACTATATTCACTGATGAAATGGAAGAAGATGAATCAGTTGAACGACAGCCTCTTATGTTGGAAGGTGGTGATCCAATATTGGCACTAGACGAAGTACCAACCACTCCGGATTTGTTGACACCACTGGCAAGCCCTTCCCGTAGTAATATTTAAAAAATTAGTTATAGGAAGTCTGCACTCTCCAAATTTCTTTATTCAATTATAATAATATTACGTATAAAATGCCATTTAAGAAAATTAAAAAATCAATATTATTGATGACGTTATCTTTTGTACAGTAGTAGTGTTAGGTAATAAAAATTAATTTGAGGCAAAAACATCTCAAAATTTTGATTCTAATTTTCAATGAAATATGCAATTTTTCGGACAAAAAAAAGGATTTCGTAGCTTATTTCCGTTATTTCCATTTGTGATGTTTTAGAAAAGAAATTTTATAATGAATAAGTGTAAAATTTAATTCGAATTCTTAGCTTGATATGGTGGTACGATTTCCAGTCGTTTCTTAGTTCGTGGTGGGATTGGATTACGATACAACTGTTGGGGTTGTGGGTCAAAATAGACGATATCACTAGGGCGGAAATTGGGTACCGGTGCTGGTATCGCAATAGGCGGTGGTGGTGGTGGTGGCACATTGGACGGTGGTGGTGGTGGACCTTGATAAGCTGGTGGACGCCAATCAGGTGGTGGAATCGGTATAGGACCCGTTGTTGGTGGTGTTGGTTGAAGCGGTGGTGGTGGTGGTTGGGGTAGTGGAGGTTGTTGTACGTTCGGTGCATAGTTTGTAGCCAAACGTTGGGTGGAATAGCGTTTCCCACCAGTATGTCCACCACCACTTTTAACGTGTGTCGATGATGGATCACCACCGTTGCTTCCAGTATCTCCTTGTCCTCTATTTCCTCCAGCATTCTGACGATTGTCACGCAAATGTTCTTCATTACGATTGTACGATCGATGATTATCTGTACGATTCATAGCACCTGCAATTGAATTTTTATTTTTTATTTTTAACCAGGTTTTAGTTTACGAAAATTTTATTACAGAAAGCATATCGTTTTAAGTGAAATATTAGCATAAATTTATTTTGTCTCTTCTCTTTAATATCGTATTGAGATTCAAAGTTTTGAAATGCAACCCATCTGTGTTTTAATTGAGCCCATATTCCGAGCTTCTATTTCAACTTTTGTAAATACAACAAATTCATGCTTTTTTTTAGATTTATTTTACATTGTAACTCAATTATTCTTTTTGGTTATTTTGCCGTCCAGCCGAGTTACAGGTTCTTTCAGCTTCGGCAAAGTTTCATTCAGCTGTCAATAATTGTACGAAACATTTGACAGTGAATGCACGTGGGCTGAACGGCAATTCAACCTAAATTTTTAAATGCTTAAGAAGCTTGGATTTCTTTTTTTTTTTTTTTTTGTTACCAAGTCTGATAATATATGAAATTCGGTAGTCTGCTTTGGCAGAATGCATTTCTTCAAATGTATCATATTTTACTGTGTTCGGTGATTTTTTTTCCTACAGTTTAGTTTGTTAAATTGTTTTGTTTTCTACGCGTTCTTTTAATAACGTACATTATTTAGCTATTGTGTTGAAAAATTTTTCATGTTTCGAACGAAACGTGTAAACTGTTTGTGCTGGTATAAATTATGATTATTTTAATTGGCCAGTAATTTGATGGTTGATAAAGACAGTTAGCAAGTAAGGAAGCTTAATGAGACGTTCAGGAAAAAGTGGAAAAAAAAGCCAGTGATTGGGAAATAATTTCAGGAATGTAATTATAGGAAATCCGAAAATTTCATCTTCTACTTCATAAATATAGCAAATTTTGAATTTTTTAAACGGGTTTAAGGTTTCTTTTTTTTTTGCATAATTTGAACTCTGGGACAAATAAATATATGATAGATGTTCTTTCCGACCTTCAAAGTTCCTGAATCGATAAAATGATTGGTCTATCAATTAAATAACTGAAGGGGCTGGTGTTTATATCGATCCCATGGTGTGATCTCATTTTGCAGATCGTAGCCTAAATTAAGACAAAAAAAATGACAATACTACCTTTCTGGATATTCATCGGTGAATTCTTGAAAACTCTGGTTCCATGTTGATCTCGCTGATGATTTGTACTGAAATGACGCTCACCTCTCCGACCACCTCGATTCGCTGGCCTTCCTGCGCCATTCTGTACTGGTCTCCTATGATCACGTCTGCAATTAAAAATTCCTAAAATAACTTAAACGTATGACACAAAAATTTTCAATAACATTTAATAGTGAATAAATCAGTTCAGCATTTAGAAATTCAAAGCTACAAGGACTTATTACTCTTTCAAATCGATGATTTGGGCGCTACCGAAAATAAAATCTTCATTCTGCTTTCTTTTAAAAAATAATTAGCATATTAAAGATTGCATACAAATATGTGGTCTTCCTGATTTAATTTAGAATTTAAGATACTACAATACTAAATTTGATTTTACTTACCTATCATCTGGTTGATGTTGTGGATGATATGGCAGTGCTCGATTTGAATGTCTACCTCGATTTCCATAATTACTACCACCTCTAGATGTACCTCGAGTTTGATTGGAATGTGGTGTCGCAGTATTCACATTGCCACTGCCAGTATTTTTACCCTATTGTATAGGTAACAAAAAATTAATTAATCAAAAAGCTTTAAATTAAATATTTTTACCTTTAAAATTAAATATATTTTCCGAAAATGTTATCCAAGAAGCAAATGAAATCTTAAAATAATTTCTAGATTCAGATGCATAATTAAACACATCGAAGCTTACTTCATTACGAATATCATAACCATATCTATTCATTAATTCTCGCTTAGTTTTCGGTCTTTGTGAACGTTCATCGAAACGATCATGCTTCCATTTCCCATCTGCCCGAGAATGCGATGATGGTTCTGGTGTACGTTCCTCATCAATATTTCTTGAATCATGCATATAATAGCGTCCGGATTTTGGAATGAATGCCGGATTACCCTCAACTTCATCATCATCCGGTTCTGCTTCTTGTTCCTAATTTAGAATATAAAAATAGATTATCATACATCTAAATTATAACAAAATTAGCTATTATCGATAATTTACATATATTTAAAGCATTGTTTCAATAACTTGTTAATAACTTTAAGGGACTGTAAATTTCAATCAAAAAAATATCTATTGGAAAGCAGTTCATAAATAAGTCAAAGCTGTTAAATGGTTTAAGGCATTCTTTCCTTAATATTACATATAAAAAAGAAACATCATATAATAAAAAATAAAGTTCTCGAATATTTCACAAACCAACCTCTTCATCATACTTATATTCTTCTTCATCCTGAATATCTTCTGACTGTTCCTTTATTTCTTCAATAATATCATCGCCTGAAGCACAATCTATTTGAGTCGATGATTTGGCGTCCACAAAGTGATCTGTTTCATCGCTACTTGCTTCTTTGTCATCCAGAGAGGCAAATTCCTCCTTTATTTTATAATCTTCTTCAGAACTATAATTATCCTTTTCTGACCCTGTTTGTCTGATTCCTCCATTCTTGAGATCATTTTCTTTCTTTTCTCCATCTGCTGGTATGAAAGCAGTATCGGAAGATTTCACAATAGTGGAAATAATTCGATTTTCAGAAGGTGCCGGACTAGAAGAAGCTGGGACTTCAGAATCCAAAGTTTGATCAGAGATAACTTTGAAATTATGCTCAACTGATTCCAATGTACCAAAATCCGCTTTATTTCCATCAGAATTATTGGCAAAATCTCCACTTTCAGAAGTTAGCAAAGTAGTATTTTCAGGCCTATTAACACTTGAATTGGGAATAACACCATTCTCTGCAACCGTATCATGGCTAGAAGTTTGCACTAAATCTGCTTGATGTTCGATTATTGTTGATGATTGCTTCTCGACACTAGAAATGGAAACTGTTGCAGAATCAACAATAAAATTTGAATGCGATTGTTCATTTTTTCGATCATCCAATTTTATGCATGAAGAAGTCGGATTCTCAATATTATCCTTCATTTGTTCCATCATGCCAGAAGTAGTTGTTGTAGTATTAATAGTGATAGTATCAGCATTGATAGTAGTAGCAGTAGTAGTGATAGTAGTAGTTGTATTAACAGTATTGGCAGTAATTGTAGTGAAAGTAGTAGCGCTAACCTCAGGTACAGATGTTTCTACCTTTACCTCAGGCTCCGCCGACATTATTATATGTTTCTGTTATGGAGAAACGATAAGCAGCGTAAAAGTGAATCAACCAATCAATTATATATATATCTTCGATAGCCGTTCCTCCTTTTCTTCTTCACTCTTTGAATTTATTTTGATGCAATAGTAATATAACTTTAGACAGAATCAATCCGACAATCCAAATTAAAACAATTTCAAACATTGTAACACTATATCGGTTATGAAAATATTTTGGCTCACCTTCCAAATGTCATCATTTGTCGAGAGTATCTAAATGATAATTGTTAAATGTGTCGTTGTGATAAGAAATCATCTAAAGTTTCTTTTTTTGAATAATATCATAAATTTACTCCTCGTTTATTAAATAACCAAAATTTTTTTTGATTCGAAAAATATCACACCAAAGAGAGTAGTTCAACAAAATTCACTTTTATTGCTTAAATTGTTGTTAATAAATGTAAGATATTGTAAGATTAGCGAAATGAGAGATATTGATTATCATTGCGAATGATCAGTGATAAAATTTTATTAACTTTTGAATTGTATAACATGTCTACTTTGCAATTTTATTATTGAAATATTAAATATTCCTCCTCTTCTTTCAGTTTGGCAATAATTATATATAAGTTTATTGAATCGATTATTTATATATCTTTGAAATATTAAAATTAGCATTAATTATAAAATTGAAGAGATTTTTGAAATTGCATGAATTTATCACTAAGTTTGCAAAATTTATCACTAAAAAGCATTATTAACCGAGTTATCAATAAGTATAATATTTACATTTTATATATCATGAAAATGTAACTAACTGCTTATTATTTGAAAATTAACTAATGATAAGATCATTCTCGATTTATAATATATCTGCTTTTGCAATTGCAATTATTATTCCTTCTTTCATATCATCAAATATCAAATCAAAGTTAGAATTCACAAATCAAAAAGATAAATAGATAATAGATGAATGAGCATATTCATTCATTCATTTCTCGACCATCTATATATGTATATATTCTATTCTATCCTCTTTTCTAAATCTCGAATGACTAATATAAATAATGCATCCCCTTTTTCATATTGATTGCTTATAATGTATTTCATGACTTTATGGAAAGGAAATTTGCCTAAATTATACAGCATCCTGAAAATTGATGAAAAATGCAGAGGAAGAGAGATGATAGAAATGAATGTAGAGTAGTAGACTGTGATAATTCTCGAGATTTATATATGTATACATATGGCTGATAGCTGTTAAAGATAGTCAAATAGAAAGAGGGACGAGAAGATAGGACGAGAATGAACAGATGGATAAGATGAATGGAAGGGAAAATATTTGTTTATTATCGTCAAGTTTTTTTTTTCTATTCAACATTTCATTTATTATTCTTTCAGAATGCATTTATTTTTTTTTTTTTTGTCTTTTCACTCTTGAGATTGGATTAAAAAAAAAAGTTGCTTAAATACATGAATAGAAAGAGGAATATGTTATTTTACTGATTAGTTTGTCCATTATTATCATTGATAATGATTAATATCATTATTATTCATCATTTTTTAGCATTATCATCGTTTATTATGATCTATCTTTTTTACTATTATTGCAAAGAAATTTACTATTTTATTAATCAATCTTTTTTTTAATGTACATTTTACTGATTAGTTTGTCCATTATTATCATTGATAATGATTAATATCATTATTATTCATCATTTTTTAGCATTATCATCGTTATCATTATATGATCTATCTTTTTTACTATTATTGCAAAAAGAAATTTACTATTTTATTAATCAAATCTTTTTTTTAATTTACATTTTACTGATTAGTTTGTCCATTATTATCATTGACAATGATCAATATCATTATTATTCATCATCACTTATCTTTTCTTGAACAACTAATAATAAGATTTGGAGATAAGAGAAGATTCGAAATTGGAATTTTATAATCGAATACAGTTTATGGCTGTATTTTCATTACTTGTGGTATAATGATATTTATATTGCGATGTACATTTTTATGATATCAATAAATATTTTTATATCCTAATGTATAATATATTTAATGAAACTATTAGATGATAATATTTTGCAGTTTATATTTGAAAAGTAATAATTTCATTTTACTTAATTAATCAATTTTTTTTAATTTACAGAAATTAATCTGTCATTTTAAAACAATTAAATGATTAGAATTATTCTATGAAAATACTATTCTATATTGTCTTATTTTAAAATAAAAAATAATACATGAAATTAGAATTGATTAGAATTAAATGATTAGAAATATTCTATGAAAACACTAACCTATATGACCTATTATCTTATACGAAATAAAAAAATAATTGACTACATTATCTTATACTATATTATCTTATACTGATTATCCTGACTATATTATCTTATACGCTATCCCATATATTTTATACTAAATAAAAAAATAATACATGAAATTAGATGATTAAAATTATTCTATAAAAATACTATTCTATATTATCTTATACTATCTATTTATATCCATTATTTTTTTTTTTTGTTTTTAATTATTATTGTCGAAATTGTTGAAATTTATTCTAAATTTATTAATATTATTGAAATCAGTTATTTGAATTGGAACAGTAATTTCGAAATGCAAAATTTCATGTTAATTTTTTTTTATAATAATAATTAATAATAATAATTTTTTTAATAATAATAATAATTAATAATAATAATAATAATAATAATAATAATAATAATAATATAATAATATAATAATAATAATAATAATAATATTGGATTGAATGCCTTTTTTCAACTCAATGAGAATATTTCATTAATGGATTCTTTTATCATTTAATTCATATTTTTTAAACAATTTTATCATTTATTTCTAAATTTTCGATATATTATAGTCAATACTTTTTATCTCATAGAACTGAAATTAATTGAATTTAGAGCAGATAAAATCAAATCTTACTTAATTAGATCAATCAAAGTGAAATGAAATTAATTCAAATCAAATTAAATTAGGATAAGTTTGAGTTA
This sequence comes from Dirofilaria repens, assembly GCA_008729115.1. Classification (NCBI taxonomy): domain Eukaryota; kingdom Metazoa; phylum Nematoda; class Chromadorea; order Rhabditida; family Onchocercidae; genus Dirofilaria; species Dirofilaria repens. Next base: position 18,791 of record SNRZ01000097.1, read on the forward strand.
TTGAAAAATATATCAACAAATTGATTAGATATTTCAATTTTGAATACTTAAATAAAAATTTTAGAATTGAATGAAATTGGAATTCACATAAATATATGAATTGATTGAAATTGAATTTTTATTTATGCAACTTATACCTCATCTCCTTTCATTACTACCTTATCTTTCCAATCACTCTCGATGTTTTTCACTCGGCAATTAAATACAGGCACTGACTTGGTGTTAGGATTTCACATCGGCCGCATCCTGTTGCTTCTCGTTTCTAGCGGTCTACATGGGTGTTATTGGCATAGTTCTTGCATTCACGTGACAGCCATTTGAAGAGCATAATTTACAGGTCTCTTTGGACAGGTAAATAAATAACATGTCAGTTATTATTAAAGAAAAGAGAATTATCAATGTGTTATCACATCGAATTTTTTGTTTTTTCTTTTCAGTTTTACATAAATATTTCGAACATTTATTCTTACAGTAAGAAATAAAAAAAAATTTCAGGAAAATGATAACATTCTGGCGAATAGTTTCATTACAATCAAAGTAGTAACTGTTGAAAGTATGGATGAGGGAAGAAGCGGAAGCGAATTAAATCATTCTTCAGGAATGAAGTAATTATTATATTTATTTATTTCATAATAATATATCATTAATTTTACTTCTCTTCTATCTCACCTTTTACATCTTTATCAATTTTACTCATTTGTATACTTGATTTTGTGCAGAATTTTTCTTTTTTTTCCATTATTTTTTACTTATAAATGAATCATTTATTTCTTATATATAAGTGGTTTGCCGTCTTTTTCTTTTTTCTACCTTTTTAGATAATCCAAAAATTTCAGAATCTCTTTATACTTTCTAACCTGATCAAGTGATTATAAATATGGTAAAAAAAAAGTAGTATTTTTAGTAGGCGGTGTTAATATTCCGTACAGACCGTGTCTGTTGCAGAATAGAATGGGTAGAAATTGTGGAACCACAGACTCGGCAATATATGTATGCAAATCTACGGACAGGTCAATGTGCTTGGGAGCCACCGGCTGGTGTACCAGTGTAAGTTTTTTTTTTTTTAAACTTCAGCTGTTAGAAAATTCTCAGCGTTTCGATTTGAAAATTCAGTTTTTCCCATCCAATTAAAAAAATTTCGATTTGAAGAAATTTCACTAATGAAAAAAGAAATCCGCATAGTGAACATACTATTGATTGGAAAGATATTATTAGAAATCTGATGAGCAATTCTTAATCCAAATGTTATAACAAATTATTACAATGCAGATCATATTAATATTTAATTTGCTAAGAAAATTCAAAATTATTTCCAATAATCAATTGAAGATTTGGGCTAAGAGAGGGAATTTATTTTTTAATTTTTATTTTTTCAGAAAAAAAACTGCAAGCAATCAGTGGTGGGAATTATTTGATACCAGTTCGCAACGATTTTACTATTACAACGCTACCACGATGCAAACGATATGGCAGAAACCAACAAATTGTGATATTATACCGCTTGCAAAACTTCAGGTACATAATTCTCATGCAGGGTCTATTGATATCAGCTTGATATGTTGGTATGTTAAATTTGAAGGCTTAGTGATGTACGGCACAATTCAGAAAATAAAGAAGAGGGGATTTCAATGAAAATGTTGAAATCAAAAAATGTACACATGTAGCGATGAGTCAGACTTTCGTTAACTACTTGCGAACAATGAGTCTCACGAATTTTTAAATCAAAGTTTTTTTAAGTGTCTTTTACGATCATTGTACACATCTCTACTCATTAGTATTTTGCAGTTATTATGAAATTTTAATTGAACATATTTACTTTATTGTCAATCAAGTTTCCATATCAGATATACTTCTAAATAAGATAGCAGACATTCATGTTTACATAGCCTCTTCATTTTGTATTCTGTAATTTTTTTGTAGACCTTCAACATATTAGTTCTGCATTTTGTAGACCCTCAAGGAAAATACCGAACTTCATTCTAATTTGGAGCGTGATGATGGATGTTCAGTGCTTGAAAAAACAAAAGTAACAACTAAACGAAATAGTGAAACACAAACATCACCAAAGGAAGAACGAAGATCTGGCAGCAGTCGTAGTTTATCTCACGCAATTTTTGCTCAGGTAAGCAGCGTTTAAATGTTAGAAACTTCGATTTTAAATTATAAAGTTCATTGTCATATTTGATTGAAAAAGATTTATTATATATTTAGTAATGATGTTATGAGTTCATCATGTTTTCTTATTATCACTTCAAATTTAGTTCTAGTAAATTTTTAAATCAGTTTATATAAATACGAATGTAACTGTTATTTCTGTTTCAGAATATCTCTCCTGAATCGGGAATTGTAACAGCAAGGAGACTCAATTCACCCCATACATTCATATCAAGGAAAGCTTATAATGCATCATCTCCTTCCGTTCACATTTCACCTGGCTATATTGCACCACTAGTTAATAATGTTCAGGTAATTTTTTGTTAAATCAACATTAGCGGTTTCCAGTTACGACAGCATTTCTTTTTAAAAGATGTATTTTATAAAGTAAAATAGCGTTCACGGAGCAACACTGGGGAAGAAACTGAGTGTTCTTCTGTACTAATAGAAGTTATTAAGAGATAATTTTTTAAAGCATAAAATATCAAGCCGTTTATTCAAAGAATGGCTTGGAAATGAGACTGTATTTTAGCAGTTTGAATTATGCTCTTAATAACTTCTCTTACTTTATGAAATGTCAGATTTAATTTCGAGGCAATAAATTCTTATTATGAGTGCAAGAAAATTTAAAAAATAATTACCAACAAAGCAGTAATATTTTTATCCAATAATATTTTTGAAATGCAAAACTCATATATTTTCGAAGGTACAATATATGTACATGTAAAATGTTGAGTTATTTTGAATGAATCACTCTGTTCACTAACTAACATAACACCATCCAAATTTACTGATATACTTACTGTTATTCCATGATGATATCATTATGAAATGATCAGAAATCTTTTCCATACGTATAGAAATGATCGCAAATCTTTATATAGTTAGTGATATCATTTGGGTACAAACCACAGATAGCGAAGATTTTTATACTTTTAAGAATAGGAAATGAGATAGATTTTAGTATGATTTCTGAATATTTCTCGTAATTTTAGTTTCAATTTTTTTACTGATACATACAAATAGTTTTACTGCAGGAAATGCGCATATATTCGAATCGGGAATGCTCGCGAAATGCTCCTTCTGTGCCAGTTCCTTCTTATATTCCACGCGATAACTCGTTTGAAGGTCATGCAACACCATTGCAGCATCAGCGCCCACAAATTTGTAAATTTTAAGTAGTTTTAAACAGTAGTTGGTACTATAAGAACAGAAACATCTAAAATGGATATTTAGAAATTTTCGACGTTTAAAAAATTTTATAGTGCGGTATTCATGGAATCGACTGTTAATAATAAGTGATTTTAATTTAGATAACCATACGATTATTTTCAGAAAATTTTTTAATTAAAAATTTTTGCTTTCTGCTTTACAGTGATGTCGACTCGTACAGCATCATCTGCTTCAAACAACGCTCTACCGTCAATTATTCAATCTTCAGCTGGTAGTTCCAGTTCATCACTTACAATGAGTAATAGTCGTTTTCCACTTGATGATGGTACAACGTTGAAAAAATGTTACAATTCAACATCGAGTCCAAAAACTCGTGAATTTAATGAGGCTGCTGTTAGCGCATCAGATTGTTGGACTAAAGATTCCATTAAACAACCTGTTTCCGGTAATATGGATGATAAACATGTAAAAAAAGAGGCACCAAATATGTTCAAACTTGTCCAGAGTTATATGGGTGACCGGAAAAGTAAAACATCCAATGACCAGGTAAAATATTTAGAAAATTTGCGAATTTTAAAATTTGCGAATTCGTGTTTCTAAAGAAATTAATATTGAGAAAGTAAAGATATTAATATTGAAAACAAAATTCTGTAATGAACGTCCTTGTTTTTAAGTTTTCATGTAATATTACAAAGTGGAGTTACTTCTGACTACAGCAAATCTGCAATTTTTCTTTGTAATTCTCTGGCATGAGTATGGTATTCTGAATTTAAGCAACTTGCTATATTTTTAATTATTTATTCTTCCTCATAGTGTTAGATATCTCTTCATTTCTTTGCATTATTATTTCTAAATTTTCATCATTTCTCAATGTGTGTTGAAAGAGAGACAAATGTGTTTCTTTTTTTTAAAGCAATGACTAAGTTTAACGCAGTGAAATGATTTTTTTTTTAGTTGGCTTTAACATTGTGTGAATGGGGAGTTTCAAAGGAAAGTTTAGCTGATGAACTTTTTTGTCAAATTATGAAACAGTTGACAGCCAATGAAAGATTTGATTCGATACGACGAGGATGGGAATTACTTGCTATATTTTTGGCTTTTTTCTCGCCGTCGAATCCAGAAATAACTCAGAAGTTGACTGAATTCATCGAAGCAAACTCTGATCGATTGTTGGATATGCCCGAGGTCGTATAGCATATTTTTAATTAAATAAAGTAGACTTCAAATATTTAATGTAATAGTTTATAGGAATAAAAATGATGGTATTAAATCAGAGAAAAAGTGAAAAAAAGAATGAGAAAGTAGTGAGTGCATGATTTTTGTTATGATTCTGTTTTGAGTGGATATTGTTGAAAAGCAAATGTGAATTACGTTTAATTTAATTCAGGTGCCTGTTTCGCATTATGCTATTCAGTGCAGCAGACGTTTAGTACGTTTATCTGTTACACGACCGAAACCGTCGCTTAGTCTTATCCAGGAATCTCGTGTACATATTTTCAACCCACCGCAATTTTGCACTCCTCTGGAAGAGTTGATGGAAATGCAAGCCGAAAAATATCCGGAAAGGTTCGTCTTGATGGTTTAGATTTTGTTTATATGTTGGTAACTAATCGATTATTCTAACATTGGATATGGTAATAGGAGGTTAAAAAATATTTGCTGTTATTTATTAAAGTTTGGATTCTACAGATATGAAGAGAAAGAATGAAAAGATGAAAAAAGAGAAGGGAAAAGGAGGATGATGGACATTGCATCAGTAACAATTAATCTTGTTTTAAACTTGAACAAGAAGCTTTTGAACTCTGCTTTAAAATTTCAGGAATACTGCTCAGTAGTATGCTTATCCATATCTTTGTTATTCTTGTAGTGTTTATTGTTGCTGAGTTTATCATGATAATAAATAATGAAGTTCCAAAACCTTTAGTTGGGATAAAAACAAATATTGTTGATTATGGTTTTCATTTCTTTGTCTTTCAGATGAATTTTTTTTTTAGTATCATTTTAAACTAGTTTTCCATATTCAATTCTTAAGTTCATTTCTTTACATTTTAACTTTACTATGAAATACCTCATGCAAAATCATCATCATTATCTTTCATAATTTATTCTTATGGTCGTTCTAAAAATTTATCGTTTTTGTTTCAGAATTTTGCCTTGGCTCGAGACAACATTAATAGATTTAATATTATCAGCAGATGGACAGCATACTGAAGGTCTTTTCCGTGTACCTGCTGATCCGGATCATGTCCACACAGGTAGTACAAAATCATATTTGCAATTGTTAATTGATCAAACTATAAGAATTTAGCATTTACTCTTAAAAATAAGTTGAAGTACGATATTGATACTTCTTATTTTAATTAATGGATGTTTAGAAATTTTTTTTTTTGAAAAATTTGAAGATTTCAAATCCTAAAATTCTATAAAAAGCTTGAATGATTTCAATATCATAAAATTCATGTGTTCTTAAAAGTTTAAGATTTTTTTTAATCTGATTCATTATTTTTATCGCTGAATTTTTTTTACGGTTTATAAATTTCTCTTCCTCTATTCTTTTTAAATTTCAGCAAGATTACGCCTTGATCGAGGACTTATCCCAGTTGTGCGTGATGCTCATGTTCCAGCAGCGTTACTGAAGTTGTGGTTACGTTCACTCCCAGAACCACTATTACCAGATACTTTTTATCTCCGTTGTTTAGCAGTATGTGATCAACCTGAAGAAGCATGTCGCATAGCTGAACTGTTACCTGCCGTGAATCGTTTAGTTTTAGCAAAATTGCTAGAACTTCTCCAAGTATATTTTGTCTTATTAGTTGAAAGTTTGAAATTTTATTTAGTTCATGCTTAATCTGTAACTGATATAAATCAGTTTTAAAATTATTATAGAATGAAGGCAGCAAATCATTATTCATTTCTTATAATTTTAAACGAGTAAATAATGTTGTAGCTTTTGGCAGAAGAAGAAACAGTAAAATATACAAAAATGGACGTGTGTAATTTAGCTATGGTAATGGCACCCAATGTACTACGATGCGACAGTGATGATCCACGTGTTATTTTTGATAATGCGCGCGGGAAATGACGTTTCTAAAAACGCTCATTTTACATTATGATAGTTCTTTTATACGTTCTATTTCTTAAATTTTGAAAAATTATTTTTGGTAAAAAAAGCGATAGAAGGAGGTTATAATTTTAAAGAATTTCCTAGAATTATTGTATTAATAGATTTCACATGAACTGTTTATTCAATGGTACTTTTTCCGGTGACCGGTAACCGTCAAGTGACTGCAATTGATTACAACTATCAATGAATTTTCTAAGAAAAAGTCACGATGTGTTCTTTTAGAAACCATTTTTTTGTTCCATTTGCTATTCAGATGGTAAGTAACAATCAAATTTATAAGTTTACATGAACAAAGAAGAATTTATTTCACAATTCCAATGAAGCTCCTTGTTGAATATTATATATTAACTTTGAATTTTTCATCTAATTTTTTTTTGTGACTGATATATTTGTATGACATTATATTTAAATATTCTTAAAGAAGAATCTTCAAATAGGGCCATGTCGTAAATGCTACCTATCTGTAGGATATCGATTTCAGCATTTTATTCTTTCAGTTGTTTATCAGTTAATTTGCTCATCAATGCAAATAAGTTTTTCAATTGTCATTGTATATTGCTACCATGCTATTTATCATCTACGAGGATATTTTGTCCATTGCTGATATTAGTAGCATGTCAGCACCGTCGTTATCATTGTTATTCTCTTATTTAATGTACAATACATCGGCTATAATGATAATTCTGTAATCGATAGCGTCTGTTAAACTTTGTCTTTTAATTAATCAACAAATATGTTTCGTTAATTTTTTGTCACATATTTTTATTTTCAAATTTTTTTTAAGTTTAAAATTTATTCGATTCTTTCATTTTTAATAAACATTGTATAATGAATTAATGCGGTGATTTTTCTCGATATATTTTGACCAGTTTGTTGTATCAGATTTGAAAATATTTATGTGTTTCGTAAATATTATTATTGAAATTATATAGTTGCAGATAAGATGATACAATGTTACTTTCAGACAAGGACAAATTTGTTGCTTATTAATATGTGTCACCAACTATGATACCTGACTTCTTTGCGGGTTCTTTCTAAAATATCTTGCTTGCAAATAATTTTAACCATCCTGTATAAAAATAATAGAAGAAATATCATTAATTATTCAATTTTCCTATCATCCAGTTCATTCTCTATCATTTTTAGATAATCTAGTCGAGCTGTTACATCTGTTCAATTTTTTTTTTCTTTTTTTCTATTATTATTTGGTAATCATTGAAATATAATAAATACCTCAGAAAGCATGAAATTTGGGGATTTCATAAAGCATTTTGCTTCTTCATTTTAGATGATATATTTTCGAATTTGAATGAATAAATACGTAAAACTTTGCTAGACCATTATCAGAAGTTTATATATTAGTATTCTCGAGATACAAATATGGCAAACAGGTTTTAATAACAGGTTATGACAATGAAAAAAAAAAAATTCTGCAGATGATTCAATAATGTTGATTAATAAGATGTTTTCTATTAATTCATTCCTTGAGGATTATTTAGAAAAAAAACTAGTTAATAAATTTTTGTATATTCTAAATGTAATTTCCATAATTGCATGAACTTTGACACTTATGTTCTCGAGATATAATCACATAGCACTACATATCAATTTCGCAAGATTTTTTAATGATTCTGATAGTACAACTATGGAGGATATAGAAGATGTTATTCGTCCTCCAACAATCATTAATTTAAAGCAACATCATGTGACCGTACGAAAACGTTTGAAAGGTGATGGAGAAATATTTTATGGTGATAGTTTTGTACCTGGTATGTAAAATTGTATTTATTTTATGATTAATATTTCATTTAATTTATACATATTGATTTATATCATTATTAGCTTGCATATATTTTACAATCTTATAAAAATGAGCAAAAAATTTTTACAATTAGAAAGAATTTGAAGAATAACAGAAATCATTTGTTGATAATAATTCATTTAATTTAATCAAATTCTTTCGATGATAATAGCTGATATAATTTTTGCTGAAATCATTTGTTGATAATAATTTAGTTAATTTAATCAAATTCTTTCGATGATGATAAGCTAATATAATTTTACCGTTGTATTTTTTCCTCATTTAATAAAAAAATTTTCTTCAGGAACACAGAAAATTTATATAAGAACATGGGGTTGTACACATAATACAAGCGATTCGGAACAAATGGCTGGTTTACTTTCAGCAGCAGGTCATCAATTGACCAATAAAAAAGTCAAGTTATAATTATCTATTATCATCCGTATTTTATTTGATCAATTAATTTCGTGATTGGAAATCTTTATCAAATTTTTATTTTTAGGAAGATGCATCTTTGTGGATATTAAACAGTTGCACTGTGAAAACACCATCTGAAACACAACTCGAAAATATGATTAGGGAAGCTCGAAAATTGAATAAATTTATCGTTGTTGCTGGATGTGTATCTCAGGTAATAGTTCAGGGGAAATGGAAATTTTCGGACATGTTGGAGATAACATGGTTGTGAAATTTCATTATATCTTACTCAAATCTCAGATGCCTATTTAAAAATTTTGATATACTATCAAAATTTTAATAATTTATTCAAAAATAATTTTATGGCTAGTATGCTTTCTTTTTTGAATATAAGCTTTGTATTATTTAATGCTTTTAAGGCCGAACCAAATTCACGATTCTTGGAAGGAATCTCGATAGTTGGAGTTAAGCAGATTGAATGTGTAACTCAAGCAGTGGAAGAAACATTGAAAGGAAATTGTGTTCGATTCTTATCGCGAAGAAAACCAAATTCTAATTTGCTACTTCCAAAAATACGAAAAAATAAATTCGTAGAAGTTAGTGAACATAATTTGCATATGTTGGATGCTTTAGAAATATTTATCTTAATTTGTTAAGTTTTATTAATTGAAGAGGTTTTTCTTAAGTTAAGTTTTTTTTTATTAATTGAAGAGGTTTTTTTCTTTAAATTTGTTAAATTGCAAAATTTAATTTTAGCTATGTCTTAGTATTTATAGTTCTTATGAAATATGATATATGTATATAAGAAAGCAATTGTTAAGAAATTATAATATTTTGCTAAGAAATTGAAACAAATTAGTATTTATGTATTTTTCTTTTTTTTTATGTATTTTTATTTTCTATCAAACGAATTTATAAGTATTACAATTTTTACGGTGCATAAATAAATCGCATTTTTAGATACTTGCAATTAGTAGTGGCTGTCTTAATCATTGCACATATTGCAAGACAAAATCGGCCCGTGGAAATCTTGTTAGCTATCCATTGGATATCTTACTGGAACGAGCACGAAATGCATTTGCTGATGGTTGCAAAGAACTTTGGCTAACATCTGAGGATTTGGGCGCTTGGGGTCGCGATATTGATATGGTTGGTTTTTTCTACTGTTTTTATCTCTCTTACGAATATTTCATATGTAGCTAATTTGTCATGTCTTCACTGAATAATTAATAATAATTACCCTGCAATTCAATCTTCCACTGAATGCTTTTTGTAATATATTTGAATGACAAATTTCCTAATGATATTGCTAAAAATGCAAATTTGATTTTCTTGAGAAACATTTTTTCATGTCGGCATTGGTTATTTGACATTTATTAATTATTATCTGACGAGATTATAAATGTTTTTTTAATTACTACCTAAGGAGATTGAGAATTCGAACTTATTTCTTTTCTTCCATCGAAATCTTTTATTATCCTTTTTGTATCCTTTAATTGCTTTAAATTGCCTAATTTCTATGTCTAAAGAAAGATAGAAAGAAGATACAGGGATGAAAGTTCGAGTTCTTGCATCAATCCCGAACATTATCTTTATCCATTTTTTATTAAAAATTTTTCGCATCTTTTTTCTAATAATGAAAAAAAATTTCTGCTATATCGTGTTAGAAAAAATTTCCCTCTTTTAGGTTTTACCAGATTTGCTAAATGCTTTGGTAGAAATCATCCCTGAGGGATGCATGTTACGATTGGGAATGACAAATCCACCTTATATACTCGATTTCCTTGAGGTAAATTTGTATAATTTCTTGTTTTATAGAAGAATGAAAAATTGCGATAAATTTTATTTTCAAAATCTAAACACTTCATATGCTTCATATGGGATGAATTTAATTTAATATTGTTAAATCTACTGTGAGTTTTAGGAAATTTCGGAAATTTTAAATCATCCAAGAGTCTATTCTTTTCTTCATATACCTGTTCAATCGGCAAGTGATGCAGTATTATTAGATATGAAGCGTGAATATACTTGCGCTGATTTCTGTCGAGTTGTTGATTATATGACTCAAAAGTTAGCGAATTTTAGAATTTCATTTCTGGAAAAAAGATATTTTTAGAAAAACATCAACCGAAACATTATTTTCTTATATATTGTATTGAAGAGCAGATTTTGAGAAGCTATCTAAAATTCGGTAAAATTAATTTGTTTAGAATTTAAAAGAAAAAAAAGTATTTGTGAATAGGAGCTCTACTTGCAAGTAGATTCCAGAAATCAAAAGTCCAAATCTATTATCTTATGTGAAAAAAAGAATATTTTGCAGCGTTCCCAATATTTACATAGCGACAGATTTCATTTGTGCTTATCCAACCGAAACAAAGGATGATTTTGAAGAGAGTATGGCATTGGTACGGAAATATCATTTTCCTTCATTATTCATTAATCAGTTCTATCCAAGAATTGGAACTCCAGCTGCAAATCTGAAGAAAATCGATACCATTGAAGTATGCTTCATAATTTTCCAGAAATATTCAAAATCCAGTGAACGCCTTGAATTTTCTCTTGTAAAATCGGAAAATTTCTCTTAACTATTTTGGGAATATATTAGTAGTATAGGATAGATAATGGTAGGCAAATCAAAAAGCGTAAAATAAACCAACAACACATTGTTCCGAGTTGATCGATAAAATTAATTTGATCTAATTATTCATAATCAAATAAAAAATTCTAATTGTTAAATGATTAGTATTTTTTTATCTTACATCTTTTGAAAGGCTTTCAAAAGCCTATTTAAAGCCATATATTGGAAATGAATGATTTTGATATTTGATTGGAAGTGCATTTAATTTCCATGATGGAATTAAATGTTGCGATTATCTTAATGAAATGGAATTTTCAATATCTCTATTATTGTCCAGTTAAACGAAATCTAGCTTTATCTCAGTCATTCCCAAATTATTTTCTATTTAGCGATTTTAGATATTGCTTAGGTTACATTCAGATTATTATCAATAATTAATTGATAGTCATTCGATTGCACATCGATTTTTTTTTAAAATCATATTTACAATAATCTAAATGTAATAAAAATTCAACTTATGAAAAAAAATTTAGAATGGACTTGTAAAAAAAATCTAAATAAATTATGTTTTCCTTTTTTAAATCAACTTAAAAATCTAAAATAAATTATGTTTTTTAGGCCCGTCGTCGAACCGCAGAAATGTCAACACTTTTCCGGTCTTATTCAAGATATAATAAAGAACGAATCGGTGAAAAGCATCGAGTCCTTATTTGTGAATTGGCAACCGATCAACAGCATTATGTAGGCCATAACAAATACTACGAACATTTTCTTATACCTTCGAAAAAGTGTCTTTTAGGTAATTGGGTTGAAGTACGTGTCGTAGATGTTTCTAAATTTTACATGAAAGCAATGTTAATAAGCAGTGATATTAATGCATGGTTAGGTAGTGATCTGATAACTAGTATCTCAGTTCTAATCTCTAGTCATTGGATGACTGCTTTTAGTACGGTTATTTCGATTTTTATTGTTTGGTTGTTGTTGTTGTAGTATTGTTTAATTTGTTTCCATATTTGAATTTTGTTCAAATGACTAAATTTTTTCATAGAATGATTCAATATAAATATTCTAAAGAAGAAATGAAATCTATAGGAGAAAGAGTTAAGCTTTAGCAAAAAATTGATAAATCCTTAGAGCTGATTTTTTATTAGCTTTTCTGAAATTTAAGATTTCTTGAATAATACAGTTTCATTTACGAATTCAAACTTAATTGGAAACAGGAAATATGGTATTTTAGTAAAAACGATTTGTTTAAAAAATAGTAATGTCGAGAATGCTGTTCAAAAAAATGAAATCCATCAACTTTGTCAACATATTAAATTCAATTTTCCAATCACGCTAAGATATATATCATCTATTCATATGGCATTATAAGAAACATTTTTGAAATTTTAGTACTTTATAATCTGCAAAAATGGATTAATTTGCTAAAACACATCCAAATCGTTTTAAATTTCTATTATCTCCAATGCCAGATAAGTGAAAATGATTTAAGTAAACACATTAATAATGTCAATGATATGATCTCTGTTCCTGTCAAGGTCAGATTCCCCAATGGCCATCGAGATCAGATTTCGGATGACCAACGAGGTCAATATTCATCAAAGACTCTACCGACATTACCAGATATTTTTACGACACGATTAAAATCATTAATTGATATACGAGAGAATGCGTTTCATCATAGAGTCATTTTGCCAAATATGACAATTAATTATCAAATTGATGAAGCCCATCCTACTCCAAAATTGAGGTTAAAGTTCAATTTTAAACATACTTTGCGGAGTAAAAGAATATATTTCACTAGTTTAAGGAGAATTATTCTTCCAATTCCTACTATTCGCATCGTTTTACACAAGAAAGCAATATAGGTGACAAATTAATCTTATCGATTTCAAAAAGCTCAATCAGTTTTTTAATCAAATTGTACGATGGCATGCAAAGGACCAGATCCTTCAACAGCAGGAATCTCGGCACCCAACTACGAAGACTGCAGTACGTTTTCATAGAAGCTTTAATTAGGGCTGTGTAAAATGAAGTTGTCACGATATTAAGCCCATTGGCAGAGAGTTAGGCCAGCTTATTACATTATGTCGGGCTAGGGTTCTTGGGAGGTGAGTTAGATGTCTTGGATACTGTAGTCATAGAATGGAAATTTCTCGAATTGTCAGGTGATTATTGAATTTTCCGGAGCTCTGTTATTACCAGAAATTATTTGAATTATTCAGGACTCTCATTTCTCGAATTCCCTTATTTGTATAAAAATGGTTGATTACGCTTTTATATGCATCTCCTTAGAGAATTTATTCGGATACGGTAATTGATTAGATTAGAAACACTGTAGATGATGACTAAATTTGTTAAATGATATTTCATTTTTAATCATAATAACAAGGTAATTGCTTTTTATTATGCTAATTCAATTGCTCATTTCTATCATAATTTAGAAGTTGAGTTAAATTTTTGATTAGTAATTTATTTAAACGTAACATCAAGTGAAATAAGATAAGAGAAAATTTTGGAGAGAAAATAAGTGGCACTTTGATAAGAAAATGCCATTCTGTTTTGCAAAATGTTGATTACGCTCATGCTATTTTATTTTCTAATTTAATTCATTCCATTAGTTTTATCATTTTAATTTTTTTCTGTGTAACTTGGCAATGTCATTTTTTGCACCTTGCCTAATTTTATCATGACTTTTCCTTACTTTATCGATAATGTATTTTTTACATTTTGCTCAGATATTCCATTTTATTATGAAACATGATAGGAAATGATAGTGTAACTCATTTCGAAGGCCTATTTAATAAAAATTGTTGTTTGAATTCGAATCATATTTAAAAATTTTATGCCATTTTCAGTATTCGGTAGCAATGATTTTACTGTAACACCCAATCGGTTGTTTTGGCTAATGCGGAAGAATAATGGAGAGAGAGTGCGAGATGCTGAGGGATTTCGTCTACGAGCTGCTGGAATATGCATCCGTGGTGAAGGTAACAGTCGGGAAATCTTGTTGATTACCGGTGGGAAGGACGATGGTCGATGGATTATTCCTGGTGGCGGCATTGAGAAGGATGAAAATGAATCGGATGCTGCTTTACGTGAGGTTTTTGAGGAAGCCGGAGTTAAGGCGGAAATTTTGGCTCGTGTGGGAGAATTCAGGGTTAGTGTCTTTTTCATTTTTACGACTGTTTGAAATGTGTATTAAAATTTTGAAGATTTTAAATAAGATTAAAATAGTGTAATTTGTGGATTTTCTAAATTTGAATTTCTTGTTAAACAAATAGAGAAATATTAAATAAATAGATGAGGCAACGAAAAATTAAGATAGCTGGATAAATGAGAAAAATCATGATTCCTTATTAGGATAATCATGGAATTGTATAAGAAATTCAAACATATCTATCCTTAGTATGGCATAGTTAGCGACTTTGTCAGAATTTTTACTTTCATAATTCGATACAATTTTGTAGCAACATCCCGACTGTAGATCAGTTTCTCAAGTTTTTTTTTTTTTTTATTGGCACTTAGACTATGTTTTGGAATGTAAATGAGCATTGGCAATGAAGGCAAAAAAATTTTTTTGACCTATTTTCAGTTTTCAGCTCTTTTTTAATGCATATAAGCTAAAAAAATAAGGAATTTTAAAGTTGTCATAAACAACATCTAATTCTGATTTTTATTTTGTACAGATTGAGTTGCAAATTTAGAATGAAGAAAGACGGCATCGGACGGTGGTATTTCTATTAACGGTTAAAGAAGAATTGAAAGAATGGGAAGATGGCTGTTTTGGCCGACAGCGGGAATGGGTTAGCCTAGAAGAAGCATTGCGACGGGTGAAGCATTCGCAAACATGTATTATTGAACACATTTGTAGAATGTAGCTCAAATTGATTTTCATTACGCTTATTCGTCCTCATCTTTTGTTTGTTGCGGGACGGTACGGGAAATATTATGGTCAGAAAAGCTTCGGCTTTAATTTTAATTACGTCTTTTTTTTTTATTTTTTGACGGTTTTGTTATCTTTTCAAATTAAATCCTACATTGAAATATGAATTTGAAGCTATTTTGTTCAGTGTGGTGTATGATGTTTTAAATGTATCTTTTTATTAGTAGTTATAATTTTATTGCTTGTGATTATTGATAGAATCGATCTGAAGCATATTCTCATTGAATTGCACTTTTTGCTTTCGTAAATTCCATGTTCGATTTGGATAACTGTTGATAAAAGCGATAGATTATCATTCTCGCTGTTTGTGCTTCACATCGGTGCTTTTTATTACACTTCATTTGAGAGCTTCAACAATCAAAGATGTTTAGTCTCCTGCTTATTCATTTATTTGATTCTTTTCTCCCACTGTGTGCTGCTTACTGCTATCAGTAAATCCATTTTTATTTCTATGATTATTTTCCCTTGTACAATCCCAGTCATTATTTTCCTTGATCTCGTTAGATCAAGTTCTATCCAAAAAAAAAATGGCTCTTATTATGGAATTATTTTTTTTATTTCATTTGCAATAGCATTTTACAAGACATTACTTATTATGAACGATAAACTGAAAAAACTTTAGCCGCTGAAATTTTGAACAATGAATATTATGATCTTCACGAGTTGAATCTTATACGAATAAACATTACGGTTCAAGTTTTAGTGCCAGTAAAATAGCAGCTTAATGAAAATGAAGATTATCAAGGAGTTTCAATAGTAAAGAATAAATATGAAACCAAAATTTGACTGTAATGATCTCTGATATTCCGAGTTTTATAGTTGATTACAAAAACAAACACAAGTTTTCATCGCGAACATATCGAAAGATTCCATCAACTGAGATCAATCAAAGAATCATTCCTTGTTAGCACTGTACAAAGCCATCGCATACAACGCTCAATATTGAGGCCTTGTAATGCGGATATTGGAATAAGAGCTAAATCACCTACATGTCTATCATCTGTCGTTAAAACTCTGATTATTTCTGTTCCCATGCATTCGTCATTATCGCTTTTGTTACAAACTACCAAAATTGGCATTTTCTGGACAACTTCATTGTTCATGACTAATTCTGAAACTAAATTTTCAGACATTTCAAATTTGTCTAAAAATTTAAAAATGATTTTTGATTTATATTTTGTGCGATTCCTTTGGTAGAGGGAAAATCCTTTTTGATACCTGGAAATTTTGATTTGATTTGAAGTAATATTTGAAAATATTAGGACATTATTTATAAACTTACTGAAGGCTTCACCAACTTCTGAGAACCGATCAGAATCACAGGAATCAACCACAAATATAAGTGCTTGCGAATCCACGAAATACTTGTGCCAAAGTGATTGCAATTCTTTCTGTCCTCCGAGATCCCAAAAAGTGAGACAAAGAGAGCCCAGCACAACTGTACCAACTGCAAGAATTGCTATACAACTCAAACTGAAATTTCTTGAAAAAATCTATCATTAATTCTTATAATTTATAATTTTTTCGGTTAACACTATGTTGTTAAGATAGCAATATATTAGATGCCAAAATTTTTTCATTCTAAAAAAATGAGAATAAACTAATCACAGCTATCACTTACAGTTATGCAGATCAATAAATGAATAAGATTATATAATATCACAACGGAAATACGACTGAAGAAAATGTTTAGTGATAATGAATTCTGTTGTACTCAGATAAACAAACCTATTCGGGAAAAAGAGAAAGGCGATTAAAAAAGAAAAAATTCAACGCAGTATTACATAGCGAAAATGTTTTGATTTTCTCCATAAGAACATTTCCCAGAATCAGCAAAATGCTTCTGTTTGATTAGAAATCATTGGAATTTTGATTTTAATATTAGCCTGGGGATGAAATTTGAGAATTTTTGTGCTATTGTTATTTTTTAAAAATTATTCATAGTTAATAAGATTGTAAATATATAAATATTTTTCTTTATATTAATGTACTATATCGATGTTGTATATTTTTTAATAGAGGAAGAAATTTTATAATTTTGCATTAATTTCGCATAATTTCTTATAAATATCAAAAACTGACCCACCATTCAAACCAACGGTGCTTGTAATTTTTGCCGGCTTTAACATCTGATAATTCTTTATAAATTTCGACTTAATCTGCTCCAAAAAAGTCTGCAAAATAGTTTACAACTTGTTTTTATCTTAAAATAAGATAACTTTACAATATCCTACATGGTTCCCTAATGATTATTTCTCGTTTAGAATGACATATCTTTTTATTATATTGCAAAAACGAAAAAAAGAAAATAAAAATGATTTCATCAACTTTGAATAGTTTAAAAGCTTTGAAAAAAATTTTAATTACAAGAATAACCTAAAAAGCAACAAAAATTTTTTGCTTTGATAAGGATGTTATTTTATCATATCACTAATTCCAAAGATACTTACCGTTTTTCCAGCATTATCCAATCCAATAATAACAATATAATAATTATTCCGTTGCCTCAGACGTTGCCATATGCTTACTCCAAGTGTATACATTTTTTTTTTATTTTCTAACAAATATATTTTTCACTTTTATCCAGCGAACATATCGAGAGAAAATATCATCCTATAATGTAATGAAGATAGAAATTTCGAGAAAATAAATTTGTATATTCAAAAGAAATAATTTATAATCAGAAACATCACCATATACCAGGTTCAGGCCAATCCTGAATCATTTCAGGTTCAGAACATGCAATTTCATCAATCCAGGCTTCATACTGTGAGCATTTCAATTAAACTTCTGCATTTTGATTACAATCCATTATCATTTGTATTTCTATCCCGCATCTAGAAGCTCCCGGATATCACAGAATCGTTATCTGATGATATCGAATCGTTATCTGATGATATCAAACAATTATCCATCCCTTCGATCATCACATCTATTAGATGACATGTGCTGTTGTAAATTACTTTGATTCTCCCACAACGAAATTTTGACTACATATGGGCAATGAGGATGGGAGAAAAGCGGAATATTCACGTGATAAAGCAAAAAGTTTATAGGCTTGTTAAATCAGATAAGCATGGCTAGGGAAGTTGTTGCAAAGTAATATTCACGTGATGAAGTGATAACGTGTAACACGTAAGCATCAGATAAGCCTAGCAGGGGGAAATAAGCCTGTAAGAAATGGGTAGAAATTGAATTTAGTAAAAAAGATTCAATTGAAAAATATAATTCGCGAAGAATCGTTTTTGACGTATTATCATAATATTTCCTCTTATTCTGCTCTTTCATTCTGCCTCATTTAAGTAGTAGGAACACGTAAGCACAATACTGATAGTAAAGATTATAGAATTAAGATGATTTTTGGAAGAGAATTTTGCTATATTTTGGTAGATCTCTGTTTTTCTCTTCTTTTCTTCTTTCTCCTCTCTCCTTCTCCCTCCCTCTCTCTCCTTCTCTCTCCATTTTATATTGCAAATCGCAGTTTATAGCTTATTTTTTTTATATAGATCAAATATTCTATATTTTGATCTGTCTAATTATGTTATCAATATCATAGTATGGCGGATTTATATCATATATGTTTATAATTTACCTTTGTTTATAATCCTACAATACTCAATTTCAAATAATGAAGAAGTGAGAGATTGAATCGCCTGAAGTAAACAATAGACAATGGATATTGAAATTTATCGAATTATTCATCTGTTTTCTGCATTATTTTCCCATCGTTGTATTTTTAATTAGTAAGAGAAAGAGAGAAGAGATTTACTAATTTCACGCTAGATGTATATGAAAGTAATTATTGAATACCTCTCTTACTATTTATATTTTGTATTCTTTTTTATATTCTCATATTTTAATCGGAAAAAGAAAGAGAAAAAAAAGGAGTGATTTCTTTCTGTTCCGACATATAACATATAACATATTCATGGAATCATTGCTGATTTCATTTATCATTTAATAATATCAGTGATCAGTAGGATAAGTAATGGTTTCATGAAGGATCACTGATTTGAAACCGCGCTTTTCATATTTTTGTTTCGATGTTAATAAATGGATGTAGCAACGTTTTTTTTGAATTTTAGATTTGAGTTATAAAATTAACGATAACGTGAGATGGGGATGGTCTTGTGCAACGACGTAAAGCAGTGTCATCTATGAAAAATGATGAAGTATATTGACTTGGTTAATTTGTGTTTGTATTTGATAAGAATTTTGAAAAATTTTCTTTTAAATATTTGAATGTTAAAAAATTACACGATTTTCTCCAATTTTTTTTTTTCTCCACTTTTAATAATAGTAATATTATTATTATTATTTTCTTTAGATTGCAAAAGATATCGATAATATTGAAAGTGATGATTCCAGAGGAGAGTTTGACGATGACAAAGCTACAAGATTAACATTAATGGAACAAATCTTGTTGCTTGGATTGAAGGATAGGGAAGTTGGTTTTTTCGAGAGCCTAAGCTAAAGCCTAAAAGATATCCTACATATTAAGATAGGAACAGAATTGTAATGTACCCAACATATCTTTTGATGCAGATCGAACTGTATAATTTTTTAATCGTTTGTTATTATTTAGGGTTATACTTCGTTTTGGAACGATTGTATCAGTAGTGGTCTTCGTGGATGCATTCTCACAGAATTGGCTCTGAGAAACCGGATTGAATTAGAAAAGCCTGGAATGCGAAAGAAGAGCTTATTAAGCAGGAAGGTTTGCTTTTTTAGTGTTTTTACATGTATAAATTTTGTTGAAGCTTATGTTTTCTTCCAATCTTCCATGATATTTAAAAAATAATTTAATTGAGATTTAGAATTATTTCTCTTTACAAGTTTATAATTGCATTTTGAAAATCCTTTCATCATAAACTATTTCTTTTAAAGCTCTATACTTGCTTTTAAAGAAAACGATTAATTTCTACAAGAAACAATTTCTGGTTATGAGATTTAAAAAGAAAATTTCAAAAAATTAATCTCCATCATTAGTAACAGTAATAACAGTTCTTCTTCTTAAACAGATAAGAATAACTTTCATTTATTATTTTAATATTTATGCATTTGAAATGGTCCTGTATTCATATTTTAGGTCTTACTGAAAAATGATCAACCCACAGGCGATGTGATTTTGGACGAAGCTCTAAAGCATATCAAGGAAACACAACCAGCGGAAACTGTGACAAGTTGGATTGAATATCTTAGTGGCGAAACGTGGAATCCACTTAAACTACGTTTTCAGGTTGCTTTTTAATTTTTTGTTTTCAGTTTCTGAGCAAGTTAATGTTTATATGTTTTCTTCACAGAAGAATTAAAAGACTTATGTCTTGGGTAGGTTTTAGAAGATTTATCGGCTACTTCGTTATTTAATTTTTTTAAATTTCGAGATTCAGCAACGAGTTAAAAGTGTTGAACAATGCTAAAATATTTCATTTAGCTTCGTAATGTGCGTGAACGGTTAGCGAAAAATTTAGTCGAAAAGGGTGTGCTAACAACGGAA
This sequence comes from Dirofilaria repens, assembly GCA_008729115.1. NCBI lineage: Eukaryota > Metazoa > Nematoda > Chromadorea > Rhabditida > Onchocercidae > Dirofilaria > Dirofilaria repens. Next base: position 39,484 of record SNRZ01000097.1, read on the forward strand.
AAGCAAAATTTCTTTCTTTTCGATATGACAACCCATCCTCTTAACGATGGTAGTATGAAACAGAAATTGATAAAGGTACATTATTTTTTAGAAATAAATTAAAAAATAAATAAGTAAAAAAATCAAAACCTATTTAGCGCTTGTGCTAGTGTTCTGCAAAATGGAGTAATTGCTATTTATCATTCATATCTTTAAACAAAATTTTAAAAATTTCTGCAATAACCTCTCAGCAATTTCAGAGATTGAAAAATCTTTACAGTTCATTTAGTCCTTTTAGAGGCTTAGAAATCTTTTCATATGCCAATTTACTATGAAAAAACTAAGTAAAACAATCACAATTTATATTTTCATTTTTTTGATAACTAATGTAACGCTAGTTCTGATTCAGAAATACCTAATTTCAATTAAGCTTAGTTTAAGCAAACTAGATCTCATGTTCATTGCTCTTCAAATCAATAATCAGTTGTCAAATAAAGTCATCTGCTGTTAATTGTCATGTATTTCTTTCTCTTACATCGAACTTTGTAAAATGTTGTTTGATTTTGTTGAAGTTAATTACAGTATTTATTTTGAAATTGTTACTGGAAGAAAGTTGTTTATTAATTATTTTTCCTTTAACCCAAAAAATGAAAAGAAGAAAATTTTAAGCATGATTTTTTTTTTCAGAATCTACAAGAAACTGTATTGTCTCGGTGGACTAATGATGTACAAAGAATGGACAAAAGAATGATATCTTTGGTAGTGCTGGCTCATGCCAGTGATGTTTTAGAAAATGCTTTTAATCCGCTCTGCGATCAGGTTAGCTTTTTGTTTAATTATAATTAATTTACAATTTAAGAAATGTATTTTGCTAAGAGACGAAACTTTATTGAAGAAATTCTTTTTATCAAACTCATATAGATTCGATTGTTTTAATGATAGTTTCTGATTGCCAACTGTATTTATTACTTCTTTCTAAAGATAAAAAATTTAGGAAATAACTGCAATTTTTGAAGTTTAAAATAGAGATGTAGCGTACCATCATCTTCATAAGAACGAGTTAATTCCATTGGTAATATACAATTATAATAAATTGATTAATTTGAAATGCAATTTTGGTTATAATTTATACATAATTGATTTTATTTATTGATTTCTTAAAGGCTTCTACTGGAAAAATTCCACATTTTTCTATTCGAAGATATTCATTTTGTGGATTGTTCTTATCACGTAATGCTCTCTGCTAATGATTATTTTCAAAATCTAGCTTACATGATGTTACTTTTTTTTTTTTACGCTTGTCTTTGAAAAAAGTTTATCAGCGTTTAAGAAAAATTTCATGTTAAATGACATTTATATTATTATTTCAGTATCTTTTCTGTTTGCGCCCTTTTGGCAATGATTATTTTAATCAATAATTTAATTTTTAATTAAATTGTTAAATGACATTTATATTTCTTCAGTATATATTTTCTCGTCGTTTAATAACTGGGGATTAGTAAGGGTTAGTAACTAATTTTTCGTTTTTAATAATCAATTCTACGTTTTCTTTATTGATAATTCTGCGGATTTTGTGATTGGAGAAATTGATGATTAGCTTGTTCTATCATTGGCTTCCAAAGGAATGAATTGTATATATTTTTGACTATGTATTCGTCTTTATATTTCTGATGAAAATAGCATGAATTAATTGAATAGCCCAATGAATTTTTGGACTCTTTTCCTCAAGATGGATAAACTTAGCGCATTTAATATAGCAAGTCATAATATTCTCTCATGATTTTGTTCTTCATGGGAGTTTTTATATAATTTTTATTCAGAAACTGTTTATGGGGGAAAAATTTCATCTTTATGTATAGGGAAACTGTAAATAATCTACGCTTTTGTTTTCCTTCTTATTATTTATTTCCATATTATCACTTTTCTCTTGAGATTGAATTTATCAAAAAACCAGGCTATTCGTGACAAGATAAAAGTTGCGATAAGATATCATATTATACTGTATCACCGGGAAAAGTAATCTTTCAGAAAGCAATGGACATTATAAATCTGTGAGCAATGATTGTATATAATTCTGAAAAATAGAATAATTCTATTTATAATTCTGTCCTTCCTTTATTAAGAGATTATCGCAGTAATTTATGTCAAAGATTAAGCCTTTTCGAATTCTTATTTAAAATATTTTGATGAAAAAAACTTGAAAGTAAAATTTAAAATTTGTTTCACGATTCTTTGTCGTTTTTAAGTTTAATATTTTTGGTTGTCCATAATTTTGAATTGTTCATTCCACTCAATATTTTTAAGCTCATTTATAATACATAAGAATTTTTAATTTAATATGAGATTATAATTGTAGAGCAATAATATGTTGATTATAAATTCCTTATTGACTATTGTTTTTGAATTAAATTAATCCATTATTGCTGATTGATCTGAAATAGTTATAGGATTAAAGTTGTAATTTCTGTTTTTATTTTTCAGGATTATGAAATAGCAATGAAGCGTGTACGATTTTTACTTGAACTTGATTACGATGCTGAAAGCGAAAAGAAACGAGATACATGTGTTGATGTAATGTGGGCTGTTTTTGGAGCTTTCAACAAATAATTTTGCATTGGAATTTTAATTTATTATATGAATTTGAAATTGTTACATTTTTGGAAAAATTTAATTTTAAAGGTTATTGTGAAATTGATAAAATTTTCCACTAGGATAACATTCTGAGAAACTATTCCAATGATCAATTTCTATATTCATTCTATGAACTTCTTTCCTTGCTCTTCACATCTTTCATTTATATGTTTTCTGCGCAAATGTAATGTTTCTAGAATATTTTGTATCTTGCAAATTAAAGCATAAATAAATTGTAAAATAATCAGATAAATAGATAGCTATTATTGCTAAGCAAACTACCTCAATTATTATTATTTGCCTTATTTGCCGAGCAAACATATTTTTATTTATGTTTATGATGTAATTTGATAGCCATCTATTGTATCTTATTTACTTGGTAAATAAGATATTATTTCTTCCTTCATTTTACTAATTTAATTCAACGAAGTTTTAGAATGAACATTAAAATTTCTCGCTGCATCTAGATTGTATTAACAAATTGTTATAATTATTATTATAATAATTGAGTGTCAGTGAACATTGATGCGTTTGTATGTAATGTTTGTACATGTATATGCTTGAAATTATTTACAGTATCAAATTTAAGGCGATTTATGTGCCTTTATTGCCATTTTTTTCCTTTCTTTTTTTTTTTGGAAAATTGTCAATTTATTCCTATTCTTTTTTATCATTACATTTCAGGCTATTTTTTCTGGCTAATTAAGTTGTTAGATCACCATCTGTCTGCGTAGTTTGTTTTTGCTAGCGCTATCTAAATATGAAATATTTCTATAGGTTATTTTTTAGTTTCTGCTATTTTATTTATAGTTTTGGAATGTATCTTAAATTCTCGATTCGAAATGAATCGTTTTAAAGAAAAATATTTTCGAAATAGAAAAAACTAATTTTCTCTTTTTTCTTTTATTTTTCATTCTTATTTTTTATTGGAATGTTTTCCGATTATAGGATGTCTGTAGTAATAATTATGGTAGAATGAAATGTGAAGGATATGTTCATGTTGATCAGCGATTAATCTTATCAGACTAATACGACAGCTAAATATTATAAGCTATTAAGATAGAACATTGATCGTGCAGATATGGTATATTAAATCGCTGTTTTTATGTTTTGCAGTTTTACTTATTATTTAATGTATTTAATCCATCATTAATTATTCCCATAATGCTTTTTTAAATTTAATTTGGACGAAATCTTGTCCTTAAATTATATTTCTCTGCAATATCATTGTATTATTTTATTTTCATTAATTAATAAAATGCATGTTTTGATTAATTTTATTTTTTCATCCTTATTTCATTTTTTTTTTGATGATTTCTAGCAATAAATAATGCATGCAAGTAAGTTAGTGTAATTAATTCTTGTGAAGCGTGCTTAAACGGATAACACTTTCAAAGTTATGCGTGGATTCATTTATTTCATTTAAAGTGGGGGCCGCATTATCCGGACCGTCTTTGATTATAGGAAGGTAGTCGTGATATGACGTTGTTCTAGCCAGGCATGGTTTGCTCATTTTTTAAAACCATTTTGGCCTAGTGTCGATACTAATATGATGGTACTGGATTTAGAAACTTTAGCATGGGGATTTTGCATAGTTTCCTGGCGCTAATTGTTATACATATGCGGATAGGAAGTAACATATTTATGGAAATTAGGGGTGGCATGTAGTCGGATTCTAATCACAGAATTTTTGATAAAAAGATGAAGTATTGAAAAAAAAGATAATATCGAGAGATTATTTGTATTCGATGATTAACTGCATAAGACAAGACAATAGACAAGCTGTACTAGGTCGACAATCAGTTGATACAAGATAGCATTGGAATTGTTTGTTCACATCTGCTTATTTTCCTTAAAAATATTTTTTGCACATTAGTTGAAAGATTAATTTGTTATCACGTATTTTCATTTAATGATATTATAATGTTTAATGATATCATAATATCAGGTAAATTTATTTGCGGCAATAGATAAAATTTTTGGTAATCAGCAAGGATGTTGATGCCAACAAAAAATCGGAAAGCTATTTACGAATATTTGTTTAAAGAAGGTGTATGTGTAGCGAAAAAAGATTATAATTTGAAGACACATCCAGATATACCGAATGTAACAAATTTAGAAGTGATCAAAGCTTGCAAAGTTGGTCATTTTTATTATTTTATTTTTTTTATTTGCATATTTCTAGTTTCTTAGAAATTATTTACCGTATAGTTTCTTACATATTTTCTTACAAATTATTTATCAGCTGAGCAAGATACATTATCCAAATTCAATATATTGTCTATTAAAAGAAAAAAAGCATAAAGAAAAGTATACAAGTTTTTTTTTATGTATCTTATAAACGATGATATATAAATCATTAGCGTTATGTGATGAAAAAGTTGCAAATATGATACGCTTTTTTAAAAAAAAATTTTCATCTAGAAAATTGTTTTAATTGAGTTTTTGAATTTCAGAGTCTTGCCTCACGAGAATATGTCAAGGAACAGTTTGCTTGGCGCCATCATTATTGGTATTTGACAAATGAGGGCATTGATTATTTGCGAGAATATCTTCATTTACCAGCTGAAATCGTTCCATCTACCGTCAAGGCAAAACAACGGGAACCAAGGCCTGGATTTGAGCGTATAACACGAGGTAATTTTGTTTAACCTTTGAATTTAATAAAATTTAGGTCATATTACTTTTTTTAGACACTTTGTTTTGTTCCAGAAATATATTCTTCTCGAGATAGTTGATAAATTTCAATTTTTCTGACAAATAAATTTATAGGACCGAAAGTAGAGAGTGATAGAGATGCATACAGAACAGCCGAGAAGGTAACCGAGGCAGGTCCAGGTGCAGCACCAGTGTCAGGTTATCGTGGTGGATATGGTCGAGGTGCAGGAACTCTACAGTAAGACTGTATACAGTTGATGATAGTGATTGGGAATGTTGTTTTTTTTTCATTGTTATTAATGAATAAATAACTCTTGCTGATGTAATTTTGTATTGCACGAGCAGAAGTATAAACAATATTGCTACGGCATTATTTTTAGATTAAGCATTTATGAGACGAAAGTATTGTTCAAATATCATCCATGAATTATATGAAATGTGGTAAAATATAAATTATAATTTCAATCGTTTCCTGATCAGTACTGATGGATTTGAATTTTTTTTTTTTTTTTTTTTTTGGCAGAGATTGCATAAGGGATTGCAGGAAATAAATAATCATTAAGGATCGGGAGAAGAAAGTGGCAAAGAAGTGTTTTGATTTTTTTATATTTAATGAAGTAAATCAAACGAAAATTATATTTTGCTGTAGTGATGAATGATCCTGGTCCGTCATCTTCAAGCCGCGAGAAGCATCACTTGGAGACATCGGATGCATCGTCACTTTTCTTGCTCAAAGGTGAATTATATCGAAAAATCAGCGAACAGCGTGGAAAAGCTACTACAGATGCAGCGAAAATTCCAAAAAAAGAAGGTATGCGATATTGTCTGTGATTGTTTCCGGCAATTCATCTATATTGGTCCTTCTGGTTCATTTTTATTATTGTTAATGAAAAAATATGACAGATGCTTTTTCTTGTCTAATGATATTATGCAGAAGGAGATTGAATTTCTAAAAATGATCAACATCGAATTAAAATTATAACTAGAAATGATCAATATCAAACTAAAATTATAATATAACCATTAGACATAATATATTTGGGTTGATTAGGCGTTTAATCAACATTTTGCTGAAAATTTGAAAGATTGTTTTATGATTTCAGATGATAAAATAAAAAGCTTTCACAAAAAATTTTCCTGTAGAGTATTCTGCGAATTAGTAAGGAAGAAGAGAAGAAAATTGCGGAAGAGAAGCGGCAACGAGAAGCACGCATCCGTGAACTAGAAAAGTCAATAGCACAAGATGAAGAACAGAGGAAGCGAGTGCAAAAGATATTGGAAGAAAAAAGTGAAATTTATGCTCGTTTAAGTCGAGGCGAAACACTTTTAAATGGTTCGTTTGTCGTTTCTTCGACATAATGTTTTTTTTCTTTGACACAGCAACTTTTTTTCAATAAAAAAAGAGGTAGAAAAATGAGATAATTTATAATTTAATGTAATTTAATGATTAGCAAATACTTAGTGATTAGGTGATTGCCAATATTTTGTCATAAGTGATTTGTCAATAGTTTGAGTGTGAGTATAAATCAGATATATAATCTCTTTATTTCCTCAACGGATGTTTGAGTGAATATGAAGAATTATATTAAAAGAACTTGATAGATAATAATGATAAATGATCACATTAACATTGAAGATTCGATTGCTGATTGATTAGAAATAATTAGAAATAGTACAGTTTGAGATGCTTAATCTCTGTCACGAACATGTAATGTGCTAATTATACTGAATGCTAATAAGTGTTTTTTTTTACTTTAATATCTTAATAACGAGTGAGTTACTTCAAAGAACGGCAGTGATTAAATATTGAATAAATCAAATCATCCTTGTAATTTAGATGATGATGTGCCAGTGGAATTCTTGGTAGATTTCAATGCAAAGAAGCGTGAAGAAGAGAAGCGATGCTTGGAGGATGCTGAAAAAGCGAAAAATGAAGAAAGCGAAGCAGTACATTTCAATCCAGATGAAGGTATGCATAATTGTTTTATTTTAATGTTTCTTAATTTTATTGTGATATTTCTAGCTACTAAATAATCGATTTACATTAATGGATGTAGTCGAATTATTTTTGCTGAGTGATTATTAAACTCTTTCATATTTTACATCTTTGTGGTACAATTGCATTACAATATCTGTGAGTTCTTTTCTAATCTTTTGATAATTTTAAGTGAAAAAAATTTTTGAGAAGCGTCTTTTAGTTTAAAAAATAAATTTAGAACAACGTGTTTATGGTGTTTCGCATGTTCCGCTTCCGGTTAGCGAAACTAAAAGGCAAGAACAGATACAAGAATTACTGGAACTAAGTAAGGTAAAATATAATTAAAGATACAATTTAGGATTTTTTTTTCTCAGTTTCGTTTTCTCGTTTCTTATTTTCTTGGTAATTGTTTCTCGTCTTTAGAAAACAGAAGTTAATCGCGCAAAAAGGAAACATTTACTTGATGAACGAGAAAAGAAGAAATGGGAACAGTTAAATAGGATTCGGAAGCGAAAAGGTCTGCAAGAATTACCACCGTGGAATTCTGAGGGTAAACATTACTTAATGATTCAGATTTAAGTTTTATCAAAATAGATTTGTTTTACTCTAGATCGAAAGGGGTCTGTGCTTTTTATTTTTACAAATATGGATGGAAATTTCAGCCATATCTCTCCCCATTTTGCTATTTTTCTTTTTTTTTTTTCAGAAAATAATGAAATTAAGTTTCTTGACATTCCTCTTCCTGACAAACCACCGACAGAAGCATGTGCTGCGCAACCAGAACCGAAAAAATTTCACTCCTGTTCGTGAATGGGATCGTGGAAAAGGTATAATCTTTAATATTTCCTATTTCTTTTTTTTTTTTTTTGGTTATTTATCATATTTATAAGAAGTTTATTGTTTCAGTGCTTTATGACAGATGGATTACAAAGCAGCGTGACGAACGTGATGATGAATTTGCACCGCCATCAAGCTATTTTAAATGATTGATAATTGAGCAGATCTTTCCTTAGGCATTTTAAAATTTTGATTTCATGTATATAAATTATAATAAAGACATCCGGCAAAGTTTTTTCATTTCTTAGCAAATATTGTTTCATTCAATATCTATACTCATCTATTTTGTTTGAATTAATTTATTAAATATTTAATAACAGTCGAAATTTTATTCTAAAAGGTGACACACTAAATAATACTTAAAATGATTTGTTAAAATTACCTTTAGATTTGATTTCAATTGAATTTGATTTTCTCACCGAATTTTAAATGGAATTAATAAAATGAGATTATTTTGCATAGTGTGGAAACACGTTCTTCTAAATTAGATGAAGACTTTTCCATGGTCTAGAGATATTTATTTTAGATAGTTTAAATGTTTGGTGAAATTATTTAGTGTATGGCAGTTCCCATTACTTAAAAAATTTCTTGTTTGTTATGCTGAAATTTCACTTCAAATGCATTCATTTTAAACTCCCTACAATGTTGTTAGTGGATTCGAGTAATATGTTATGTTTTGTGATATTGAATGGATTTCTTCCATTTAAGTTTTTTTTTTTCATATAATCATTTCTTAGAACTGAATTTCGATATTTCAGGATGAACTTTAATCCAAATTTTGAAGAAATAGGGAATGCTTTTATTCAACATTATTATTCGAAATTCGATGTGCAGGATCCTGCAGCGCGAAGTTCAGGACTAAGCGATCTTTATGATCCCATGAATTCTTACATGACATTTGAAGGTGTACAAGTAAAAGGACGAGATTCTATTTTGCAAAAATTTGCTGTAAGTACTTTTTTTTTAAGAAAAGAAATTATGGATTAGAGTATCGAATATCATGTATCTGCTGATCAACTGATTGTTTATTGTTTTCCAAGTTTCTGGGTGCACTATCTTGCTAAAGTATATGAGAACAAGAGTTCGTCATTAGTATATCATAATTCTTGCTGAATAAGGTTTGAGGATAAAAGTTCATGCTTCGTCATGCTTTTTTTTTGGGTATGAATAATCTGTTGATGTTACACTTTGTTACTTCAGTTTTTTTAAAGAGAAACTGGATTGATGGAAACAGAAGAAAGGCGCCCTGTTTTTTCAAAATTCTAACTCGCAATAAAATTGATTTTTTTAGTGTACTGAAATAACGGGTAAAGGAGCTCTTTATTTCTTTATTCTCGATATATTCTCTGTTACCCATTACCATTTTTCTTCTAGGCCTTGCCGTTTAGGATGATACAACGGGCAATAACAAAAACAGATTGTCAACCACTACCAGACGGGTCCATACTTGTTGCTGTTATTGGACAATTAAAGGTTTTTTCTCTTTTTCTTCTTCGAACGACAAAATTTGGTTTCTTATATATTCAAAGGAATAATTATGATAGAGAAATACAACACATGGAAAATAAATTTTGTGAATAAAACAAATTTCATAAATAACAAATACGATACAATCTAATTTTGCATGCCGTTATTTGGGTACATGACATTATTATTTGTAAAAAAAAAGTTTAATTTGTTTTTATTAATTTCTAAATTTTTTTGGATTAGATGATTTTAATTAAAATTTTTCGGTTTAAAAGATAATTTAATGATCGCTATAGTAAAAAGAAATTTCCGTTCATTAAAAAATTTTTGTTTACTGAAAATTTAACCTGAATGTTTTATCATGCAATAGTACTTCCAACGATTTGATTATTATCGATGCGGACATGAAGTGGACGAACGTTATAAAAATGCGTTGAAACATTTTGATCAGGTTTTATGAAGCAAAAGACCTACAAGCTTCTAAATATTTGGATTATGGAAGATGATTTATTGTATTATAAAATTAATGGGTCGTAAAAGTTTTCTAGTATTTGCGCTTATAAATTAACTTTTTTTTTGTGACTTACATTTCCAATATTTTTTATTAAGAAAAAAGTTCATAACTTTTCACTAATTTCTTTTTTTGTAGACAGATGATGATCCAATCCAATCGTTCAACCATTTTTTCGTACTCCGTCCTGCAACTGGTTCATTTTTCATCTCAAATGAAATCTTCCGCTTAGTTTTACATGATCATTGATAACAGTGTAGTATGCCATTGATGCTTTCTCTCCCACTTTCTCATTTTTTTTCTTTAATATAATGTAATATTTTTTGTTGTTTTCATTATTTTACATCGAATTCGAAAGAGTGAAATGCTGCCTATCGGTGATATTTACTTTAAGTTAAATATTTTTTATCATCACTTTTTTGTTTGTCCTATGTGAATAGCTGGGAAACTACATTTATTTAATTTTATTTTGCATCCTGGTTTAGATTTTAATTTGAATTAGGTCCTTGGCTGAAATTTTCGATGTTAATATATTTTATATCAAAACTCAATCTTTGTTTTTTTTCTTTTAAAATATGATAAAGGAACGCCTAGCATTTTTTTATCCGTTATTGAAGGTTGTCTTTGATATCGCTCAACACTGATAAGAATAAGGGATGTTTTCGACCTCGATCTCTCTATCAAATTTTGGTAAGGGTTTTCAAACAAATTCCTGGTTTCTTTTCACATTTTTTGATAACTGCATATAATTTGTTCCATGCTCTTATTGATAATTTTTTGTTGCGTTATCTTTCTTACGACTTTGAAATATTTTCATAGTGAGACTTTGTGCTCAATTTCATAAATCTCTTTTTTTTTGACTTTTTGAAGAGAAAAATATTTCCTCATTTGTTAGTGTTATCAGTATGTAATGTGTGATGATATCAGTAAATGTATTTGTATGAAATAAAAATGTCATTTGTAATATTGCCTATTATAATATTCGAATATTATAACTATTTTATTCTTTGAATTATTTTAAAAATTTTATTTGAAATTCACGGAAGTGATTTCATTTATATGACAATTTTTAAACTTTTCGAGATATTTGATAAGGTAATGTTGCTTTGAAGAATATCCTAAACATTCAAAATTCAAAATAAAAGCTAAAACAGCTTCCAGTTATTTCTTTTTTATATTTTAAATATTCTACGAGTCGGACTTTTGCGGAACGGAGCAGAGCAGAAGTTCCCCTTTCCTATCATCATCCGGATATCAAATTAAAGGTCGGAAATACAATAGCAATGGCTCGGCTTCAGATTATTAAAATCAATCCCATTAAAAATGTATTGGAATTTAAAGATGAAGAAGTATAAGTGTTTACTTATTTCTAGTGAAACTTATTGTGTGGTAAAAAGGAATAGAATGGCCGGACAGTAATGAATTTGAGCGGAAAATCGGGTAAAGTTGCAACGCGTGGTCAAAAACAAATTTATGAAGAGAATCAAACTGTAATATTACAGTACTCAATTGCTGCCATGTTTTCTACGGTAAGTATACTTTACATTTTTCTCTTTCTTTTAGTTTTGTCTTTTTTACTGGCAAATGCTTTATATGCTATGGTGTAATAACTTTTTCTCATCGTAAAACTACGATTAGATTCAATGAACCGTAGCATAGTAATTCGTAATTTCAAAATTAGGAATGATTAATTGTTACAGAATTCTTTACATAATTGAGGTAATGTTGCTTTGAAGATATTCTAAACATTCCAAATTCAAAATAAAAGCTAAGACAGCTTTCAGTTATTTCTTTTTTATATTTTAAAGTAAAGAATTCCGTAACAACTATTCCGGTAGACCATAGAACATAACTGTAAAGTATTTAAAATGGGAGTGAAATTCAAACCAGGAACAAGTGATGTCACTTATTGTTTAGTAATATATCAACAATAATTTCGATTGTTACTAACATAGGTAATAGCCAAATAACATAATAAATATTGCATGTAATCATTGGAAGAATGTTATATTCAAAACGAATCAGATAAAATGCTTTCAATTTTTCAGTGCTTAATTTTATTTTTTCTTTTTTTTTGTCTTAAAAAAAAGTTCGAGTAATTCCATCAAGAATTCACAATTGTTTATTATAATCAGTTATTCTGGAAATTTGCCATTATATATGTGGCAGAAATATCATCAATTAGCTTCTCGAAAAAATTCACCAAATCATTTATTCTCGGTGCTTATTTAAGGATCATAAGTATTGCTTAATTTTAACGGTTATAGTTCTTTGTAAACTTGCTTAAAATTTTTACTAAAATATATTTTATCATATTTTGATACCATCAAGATCTTATCATCTCTTTTGATCAATATTAGCTATATTCATATCAAATTTGACTGCATTCCATAGAAAATTAATTACATGAAAAATTTTTATCTTTTAATCTTTTGAACCCAAAATTTTCTAGCATTAATGATCAATTCTTACAACGAATAAACTTTATCTTTTGATAATGTATTATAAACTTTTGATAATGTATTATCGATGAACTTTAATATCTTAAAATCTTATTTTGCAGGTTTTCTATATATTGGTTTCATTATTTTTCTTTCTAAGAACACCATGGGAATGGGTACGTTTTCCAAATAAATTTTTATATGAGTAGATAAACTGAAATATATTGTGCACAATGTTCCAATTCTTATTAAAATACGAACTATTTTCAGACGGCTATCTAGCGGACCAAACAATCCTTATATATATATATATTTTTTTTTGTTCATAAAATATAAGTTTTGTAATTATTCGATTGTAAATTTGATTAATGAAAAATTTAACACCATATATTTAAATATTGTGAATTATTCTTCTTACCTCTTTTGATACGAGATTTTTAGTTCAGAATAATTTTTGGAACTTTTCGATATTCCGGCACTGAGATGATTTTCAAATCCAGAAGTGTGCTGGATTCTTTGCAACTGATAGCTTTAATTTAATGAAAACAATCATATTACCTATTTCTTATAGTTTGGATTTATGATTTGTTGTATACTTCAAATGGCAGCTATTTTAACTATGCGGTCGATGGCTCGTTGTCGTCGTAACGAAAAAGGTCAGGTGACTGACGCTGGTTCAGATCTTAATCAACCGGATGCTTTCGGAGAGTTAGTGTTTTTTTGATTATGGTTTATGAATGAGTATATCTTTATTTGTATGAATGCCTTTAAAGCATTGTATAATCTGAGATTTGAATATTGTAAACGATTAGGCGAGAACTCAAAGGTTTTTAAATGAGGATGAAATTTTTAAAATTCAAATATTTCAACATTCTATTAAGTAGCAGTAATTATTATTTTCAGGTATTGTAAAGATGTGATAATTTTATGTTCATTCATTGCAATAGTAGCTACCGTTTGGTCCACGATTTTATGGCTGTTATTAGTAATTCCGGCTTATGTATTTTATAAATTATGGAAAGTGCTTATTGCACCGTGGTTTTTCGCAGAACCATTAGAGCAAGACGAAGAAAAGAAGATTAAAAAACGTGAAAGGAGGCTTCGCAAAGCATGAAACTGTCTTTTAAATATTATGATGATATTATGAGTATTTTGGACAAAAGTCAATATATGAGTTCATTTATTAATGAATGTAAGTTTTAATGATATATGATAGCACTAGTAGATTAAAAAATATACTATTCATTAATTAGCTTTATTAGTAAGAGTAATTATTTATGATTTATAGTTGCAAAACATTTTGAAAAGAGATTTTTGCTCATAAACGTTTCATTTTATTCGATTTACAATTTGTCAAAAATATTACTCAGTCTCCTGTTGCTATCATAATGTTCATTTTCAATTGATAAATACTTCTATAACACTTTTATGTATATTGGAAATTCTATATTTAGAAATGTTTTCTTTTTATATTTATTTTAATTTTTTTTTTGGAATTTTTTTTATTATTTTTTTGCTCTATTTTTTCCAGTTATAAGTATTTTCTGGGTTCTTCTTTGATTTAATTTATCAATTTGCTAATAAATCTTATACATTATTTTCGATATTCTTTAAGTGAAAGCTGAGATTTGCAAATGTTATTGAAATCATATCTACGAACAGTTTGAATTTTTGATGATCTAATTATCATTTTTAATCACTTTTAATAAGTTACATTTCGATAAATTTATGAAAAAAAGTGTTAGCAAATTCTTTTCTTATCATCACATTGTTTATTTGTAATTTAATATTCTATAATATTTTTGATAAATTATGAGAATAAACTTATATATTTGAATTTTTATTTTTTCCTACGATTGCATGAGATATTGTTACTAAAGTATTTATACTTTTAGTTGTCCAATTTGGTTGGAACTTTCAAAATATCTTCTCATTTTTTTTTTCGTTTTTTCTAAATGTTTTTTATCTTGCAGTATGATAGATATAATTAAGTTTTGATACAGTCCAAATTACAGTGCAGAATCTTATCTTATTATCTTTCTAAAATCAATGATAAGTTGAGCATTTCTGTTTTGCGATTTGAATAATAAATTGAGCATTTATATTTTGCAATTCGGGGAAATTAATAGTAGGGAAATTAATTATGGGTGCAAATTTTACTATAATTGAAATGAAAAAGGAATTATCTCATCTAAACTATTGTTTTCTCTAAATGAGCCAATTTTAATGGCCTTAGAATTTTTTACGGTAATTTATGTCTTTCAATAATTTTTTAAGAATGGATATATATGAAAGTTATCCATCACGCTTATTAATTGCCTGCAATGAATTGTTACCTCGAATCCAGAATCAAATCTACACTGTGGATATATATTTCTTGCAATTGGCTATTGATCGTATTTTTAACGATTCACAAATTGATCTTTTATCTGTTTTATCACAATCAGGAATTAATGATTCTGAAAATGAATACGAACGAGTGATTGAATTGTTTGGCACAAATTCCGTTATATTCAAGGTAAAATTTTTATCCTATTCGTTTCTTGTTGTTTAAAATAAAATTTATATTCAGTATTAACCAATTGAGCTAATATCTAATTAGAATCTCTCTGGTATTTTATTGTAACAATTATTGGGAGATTGATATTTCCCAGATAAAATACAAATTAATCCATACTATATCACAGATCTAAATTAGGAAATGCAAAAATGAGATGCAAAATTTTTACAAAATTTTTACATTTCATATTTCAGCTTTTGTTGGAATCAAACACTGAAATATTCGAATACTTTATGATTTCTTTCTGCCGACATTTGGAGCGTAGTTCATGTACATTTCCGCTGAAAATAGTACAAGATAGTGTCTATATGAGACTTCTTGGCGATTATGTTTGTTTTATGATGCCGGTAAATGATGAAAATTCAGGTGCTGTAACTGCAAAAAAAGCTCATCTCGAAAATACGTTAAAGAGTAGTTACAGTACGCCGTTGAATCTCTTTAAAGAAGTATGTTTGTTGAATTTTTATTCTTAATTTTTAATTATGTCAAAAACTATAAAGCTATAAATCATTTAATGTTATGGAAGGTAAAATGTTGCTGTGAATTTATGTCAAATCTAAATTTTGTTTTTACATCACAAATACAAATTATTCCACTATTTAAGTTATTAATGATTTGGATAGTCTAATTTTAAATAACGCTAACCTAAAGATGATCTAAATAATTTCATACAAAGTTAAAGCTTATTTGAATTCCTTTAAAACTTTGAAAAATTGTTGTTCTCATTAACATTATTTTGATTGTATTAATTTTGATCATTTAATTTAAATTATGTTTCGACTGATTCTAAATTTAATTACTGATTATCCTAGATGAGACTTTTCCATTACAAGTTTATAGCGCCTTAACAATTATCCGAAATATATCAGTCATATCATTTAAGTGTTGCAAATGTATTTTATCTACTAGTGAAATCATCATTAATTATGATATTAATTTTACATACTACTAATTTCGTTTGTTATAGGAAGCTTTAAGACAATATGCGCTTTGCCCTTCATCACATTCTATGCGAACATTGCGAACTATGACGCAATCTATTTCACCGCATTTTCTAACATTCATATGTATTCTTGTTCGTTCGTATTGCTCGCTATCAAATTGGCCAACTGATTATCGTTTTATCGCTCTAAGGTTAATTATATTGTGTTTAATGAATTTGAAAAATTTCCAATATTTCATTAAGAAAAATATTTTAGAATTCAAATTTTACTTAAATATTTCAAAATGTAATTTTTATTTACTCTTTTTCGGTCTCTTCTTTGTTTATTATTTTAAGGATTTAAAATTCATTTCAGATTTGTTCTTAAGGAAATTCATGTATTTGCACTTGCTGAATCGGGAGATTTCAATTTTTCCCAATCGAAACTTCAATTGCAATGGAATGCACCATTTGCGGATGAACTTTTTGACTTTTTCTTATCATTATTCAATCGTTGGCCACCAAATCCGTCGTTTACCCATCTTTTTGGTTAGTTCTCACTAATTAGTTATTCATTTGTTTATTTTTTTTTAGTATGCGCTTGAATTATGTCTTTAAATTTAAATTTTATAATAAGATAGGTTTATTTCTTGATCTGAGCACTATATTTTAAAGAACAGAACAGCTATATAATTTTCAGATTTTCAGATGTCTGGATTACATGGATCCGACCATGGCGTTACTGTGGCAATGATCTACAACGTGTTATGCCATTTATTCGTTCTAATCGTCGTTATTATATCGAATTATCAGATGCATTTTGGCGACGAAAATTTTCGCTGGAATGTACACAGGATATAGAAAATTTAACTTCGTATATTTGTATTTTGACTTCTCCTGATATGCTAGAGGTTCGAAGTTTAGCATCTAAATAATTTTTAAGTTTGGGTTTGAAAAAAATTGGATGAAACAATTTTAAACAAATCAACTAGTAAAGTTTGAAGAACTGAACATGTTTTATAAGTTTCTTCACCATTAGTTTGTTTCTCGGACATCTCTTTTGAAAAACTTGTCATGTTTATCATGATTTAGGAATGGTAAAAGTTAGGCAATATATTGTAATAATTTCACTATCAATTTAGGCTGTAATTTTTTGAGGGATGAAAAAATGTCCAATTAGAGAAATCGGAATGAAAAAAGTGCCTAATTAAAATATAGCGAATTAATAAAAGTAGTCGTTCAATTTAAATAATACTTTCACGCCTATTTAAGCTATGATTTTATGCAGGTCTACGATGCTTTGGAGTATAGTTTGGAATCAAATGTGCTTACTTTAATGAATTTCTTGAAAAAGAGTGCGGAGAATTTATGTTTGAAAGTGTTGAAAAATGAAGAAAGCTTACAAAAAACAAGCTGGTTTCAGCGTACATTTTTCTGCCTTGGTTTGATTTTGCATTCATTTAGTATCTTTTTTTTTTTTGTTGTAAAAGGGACTATTGAAAAAAGATAAATGAAAAAGGGTTTTTTAGCAATCTTTTTTCTTTTTTACGTTAGGATTTATTTCGGTACGTGATTTTCTATTTTCTTCATAAATAATTTTAATCCTTTTTTATTATTGTGATTTTCTCGTTAATAATAATGTAGACCATTAAAGCACGATGAAAACTAATAAATACGAGGAATTTTTTTTTTTAATTTATGCTTTTTTGTTTCGTATTTTGAAATACTACATTTTATTTCATATTCAATAAAAATTTTATTTAAAAAAATTTTATTTTTTTCGTTTTATTTGTTGCATGTTTCAGATATTAGAAAGTTTTGTTTGAATCATTCAGAAAGAAAGGATGAAAGCATGATAGAGAAATCTTCCTTGGTTTTCATATTTTCTGAATCCTTTTTTTTTAACGACAAGACATTCGGATAAGAAATTATCACCAAAAAATGAAAATCTTAATAAAAATGCATCAATTTTATCACTATAAGTGTTAATAAATTATTTTTTATTTGCAGATGAGGAATTGCTTTTATCGGAGCAAAAAAAGACTCTGGAAGCATTACAAAGGCTTATTATGAATGCAAATAGAGCTATATCAGATGCAGATTCCAGTGAATCACAGAATGTTACTTTTGCTACAGAAGCAAACAAAATTATGTCAACTTCAACAAATGAATCTACCATTAGCGCTGAAAGTATTTCTGATTCACATAAATCACTGAGCTCTTTTTCACCACTTTCACGGAAACAGATCCCTGATTACTACATTGATTCAGCGACAAAATTGATGTATCTTACACCACTTGGAAGAAAGCAGGTAAACTTCTGACATCAAAAATATATCGAGATTGATGAAATGAATTTTATTTAAATGCTACTTGAGAACTTCATCTCCATAAAAGAATGGCAGTAAAAATGTCTAGAATAGAATTGCGAGCAGATAAACGAGATATTGCCACTAATTTTCTGGCTATTATTGAAGATTTCAGGTCATTGATAATTCTGTCAATACTTGATTCAAACAAAATGTTTAGATAATGATATTCTAATCATTTTTGTCATTAATATAAAATA
Source organism: Dirofilaria repens (assembly GCA_008729115.1). Taxonomy (NCBI): domain Eukaryota; kingdom Metazoa; phylum Nematoda; class Chromadorea; order Rhabditida; family Onchocercidae; genus Dirofilaria; species Dirofilaria repens. The sequence goes on from SNRZ01000097.1 coordinate 58,037, forward strand.
TATAGCGGCAAAATATTCCAGTACTGAATGATAAGGAAATGTTTTGGGTATATTGAAAAGGAACTTTGATATAAGTTTGCTAAAAAATTAAATATAATTGGTTGAGAAAAATATAATTGACTTATGAAATTTTTCAAATCAATAAATTTGAATTAATTTATAGGTTGCCCGCGGAACGCATCGTTTTGATTATTCGAAATGCTGGAAAGCAACACCGCCAATCATTTCATCACTCCGTTCCGATGAAGTTTGGTGGTTATCCAGATTACTGTATCGGATTTCTAGAACCATCAATCGTACCGGATTTATCCAGCATCTTTCGCAGTGCTATAAAGACTCTACATTAACCGGTTTCATTGCTCGACTTTTACTTGACCCAGAATATCCAAATATCTGTGTTCCAGCACATTCATCAACTGTTGCTTTCCAGAAACCATGTCTCAATTTGCGCTATCTTGCTTATTACCGTAATCTAATTCCAATTTGTGTCTTTTTAATTTTGCTCTTTTTCCTTCCATTGTCATACTGCTCAATAACATTGTTTTGCATGATTTTATATAGTAGATTTTTACCTTGAATTCAGGTGGCAAATTGATGATAAAATGAGGTAGTTGTAGAAATCATACATTCAAAAGGCAATGTTTGGTCTAGTTCATTTTTAGAAACATGAGCTTATTTTGATATTGGGAAATTTCGGTAAGTGAAGTGAAAGATCATATAACAAGCATAACTTGTTATCATTGTTGATACGACACCGATCTGAGATATTAATTATTTTAATCGTTGATCATCAAATTAATTAATTAAATTAATTTTTCATCATGTTTCTTTTTATCGTTCTAGCATTTAATTTAAGCTTTATCATTGATTTTATCCGAAAATTTGATTTTGACTCGATCTATTCCTTCAAATCTGGTGCTTTCCTTGTTATTTTTTTTCCGAATCAACGTTTAATTCCGATAAATATGACAATTTTTTAGTGCGATGAAATACAATTTGGACCATTTATTTTCCGATTTGTGATTTAAATTTATTTCAAATATTAATTTGGCACAAAATATTATTCAACGCAATCTTTAGTTATTTTTTTTTGAAAAATATTTTTCGTAGTATCATTCATTAGTATCCAAATATTTTCTTTGGAATATTTTATGAGGTATTGTAGAGGGAAGTCATGCAGGTATTTGTAAGAATATTACATATATTTGGACATTTTTGTCTAATTCAATTATTTGGCGACAAGATAGAGATTCACTTTGAAGGAATTTTGCTTGAAGAAGAGTTTAAGATGAAATTTCTTCATGGAAGTATAGGAAATTTCTGCACAGATCTCTTGATCATCAAAAATTTGATTGTTTCATTATCATGAAGATCGAGATTGTGAATAGTTGATCATATCGCGTATATTATTTCAATACATTATCATTTATGAAAATGATTTCGATGATTAATCTTCTATTTGCTGAAATTTGATATTATTATCCGCATCTTTATGACAAATTAAAACTTTTCGAAGAGTAAATTCCAACATAGCTTTGCTTCGTATATAAAGCAACAGGAAAAAGTTGAAAAGTTTTATTTGATAAATTTTTATCACATTTCATCAGTTGATATTTTTAGGAGTAAAACTTTTTGAATGGATGAATTCCTAGATATGAATAGTTTGGATAGCTTAAGAGCTATTCATGAAAGTGATGAACAGTGGAAATTAAGACGAATGTTCATTGAACGACATATAGCTGATTATCCGAAAAATCGTCTTCTCTGTTTTGCCCAAATTTTCTGTAATATGGTATTTTTGGGTTGTACGTAAGTTTTCTTTTTTTTTTTTTTTTACGCCATTCATTAATTTTTAACATCGATAGCTAATTGATTGATCGATAGCTAATTGATTGATCGATAGCTAATTGATTGATCGATAGCTAATTGATTGATCGATAGCTAAATGGACTGATTAATAATGATATCGTGGAAATATTGATAAATGAAATAGTTACTTGGATTAGTAAGTAAAATGATATATAATTTAGAAAAAAAGTAGAAATAATTATTCCCGGGCAGATCAATTTGTCTGATTTTTAGGAATCGCACAATAAAAATATTTTTTTTTTGGCAAAATTTTTATATTGAGAAAATCTGATGATTATTAATTAATAATTTTAGCAAATTTTCATGTCTTGCCAATATATCTTAACTTCATTTTATTTATTCTAAGAAAAAATGAAGATACTACCATGTTTGGATAAAATTAGAGAAAGATTTTTCATGAAAAGATAAGCTATCTTTGAAAGTATAATGTTTTTACAGATATGATCAGGAATTGATGAAAACAGTTAGAGAAATGGGTGCAGGTCTATGCGAAATGATTAAGGTTAATATTTTCATCAAATCAATGAAAATTATAATTTTCGGATAAATTCGAAAAAAAGATAAATATAATAGTTTTAAAGAGCATTATTCCTATTCAAAATCAATTGGATGATTTTTTCATACAGTATGAATATGTATTTTCAGGATCGTAAACGAATTTTTGAGCAAAACTCTACCAGGACATCTATTTTAAAGAAAGCAAAGTTGGAATCAATAAGTGGCGGTATTAGCGAAAATTCACCGTGTGCTTTGAAAAGAAAAGTTTGTTTGAATTTTTATGTAAAAAAGAGTTTAATTCTCTGTTAATTATATGATAATTTAATGTTTTTATTTGGAATTGCTCAAAAAATTATAGATTAAAATATCAAGATTTTATTAAGTATTAAAGATTTCTATGAAAAAGTAATACACTTTAATTGTAGAGCTTTATGATGATGAGAGCACAATTGACCGTTCTTGAAAAAGGAACTGAACCGCTCGTTTCACTTAATCAACTAACATCTCGACTCAAATACAAATGGGAATTGAAAAATGTAGAAAATGGCAAATCAATACTTCTTGTTAATGATGTAACTGTTTTGGAAGGAATTTTACCAGCATGGAATGATAATGATGCAAAAAATTTCGCTGCTGCAGCTGCTTTAGCCTCCTTATCAAGAGTATGATTTTTTTTTATTTAGTCATCATTTCTAAAACAAATAATATCTTAAAAAATGAGTGACAGGAAATTATCACTTTTAAGAATTAATTAATTATCTCATAGAGTGCAACATTTTTTTTTTTTCAATTTAAGTCCAAGATCAAAAATGACAATACAATTGGACGGAACAAGCGTTTTTGAAAAACTAGCGTTTAAATCTTTTGTCGCTTATTTAAATATATAGTTCAATGGTTTATAGGAAGACAGAGAAGTACGCGCAAAAGGTGGCAAATTTGAGTTATGTAACAATGATAGTAGTCCGTCCGATTTTTATACATTCTATCTTATGGATCAATTGAAATTGGCTGTTAAAGTGATGCCTACCAATGGAACTTCTTTCGATAAATTGGAAGGTGGTCTTCGTAGCGTTCGAATGCCTCTACGATATATTGCCGAACGCGGAACAGGGTACGATACTTTTTTGTATGCTATTTTAAGTTCTGTTTTTCTATGCTATTTTGAGTTCTGTTTTCCTTAAAAGTCAAAATATTAGATATATTCTACATTCAAATTATTCAGGTGGGAACAAAAAATATCGATAAACGCACTAAATGTTCAGTTAGCAAGCGCCGTGTTAAGGAAAGGCGAATGTACTAAGAGTCGAGAAAAAGAACGGAAAGAAGATCTGGCTACTGTGGTCATCCAAAAACTTAGTAATTCAGATTTTGAACTTATCCCAAATGCCAAAGGATATATACTTCGCTAGTTTTCTCATCTATAAAAGTATATAGTGGATCAATTTTCGAAAAGCACTAATACTTTCTCATATGAGATCAATATTTTCCACGTTATATGAGAGATTTTGCAAAAACGATGAGATAAATATCTATCTATGTCAAAATTTATTCTTAATTTATTTGCAAACTTTTTTTATCATTATAATTCTCTTCTTTTATATTGATAAATAGTACTGAAAACATATTGTGAAATCAATATTAAAACATATTACTTTAATGAATATAAATAATGTTTTACAAGGATAATGCGCAACTGATATCATTTTAAAATAATCGCATTCAACAATTAAGATTATTTTTTATTGATATCATTTTTTAAAAAATAACTGAGTTCAACAATTACGACTATCATTAAGATTATTTATTTATATACAATGCTAAAAGGAATGATTATTAAACAACAATATATAAATAATTTAATAAATCAGAAACATTGATAGAAATGTGAAGCCTGCGATAATCACAGATTTATATATTTTTTATAATTTCTTTCGATATTTTGTTCGCTTTCTATATTTACAGAGTAAATAAGATTCAAAGACTATCATCGATTTGTACTTATATTATTGGATTGTTTTAATACTGTTCAAAATTAGTCATTTTTTTTTTATCTAAATGCCCATTAAAAAGTACTGCAATATTTAATAATTATTTATTGCACATTATTTGATAATTATTTTCAGTATTTCCCTCGAAAATAGATAATAAAAACTTCTTATTTTTAATCCAATAACCGTTTTTCATAGTATGCTATAATTGCGTAATTTTTTTGCTGGTATGTGTACTATTTCCCTGCAATAAAGATTTACGGTAAAGAGTTTTTGGATTGAAATGTAAATTAACTTATTACTTCATGCTTTCTTTTGTTGTTACAAATTTTAGTGAAATTATTCGATGAATGAAAATTCTGTTGTATTATTAGAATTTTTTCTTTATAAAAATGCTTCTTTTCAAGTATTTCTTTAAAGCAAAATTTAAACTTTTCCTATCTATCGGAATATGTAAACTGCGTAGATTCCGATTAATAAAACTAATAAGATATAGCATCCTCAGAAAACTCGGCCTCCTGAACGTCAGACACACTAGAACCTTCATAAATCCTGCCTTCTAATTGCGAACCACCGACATTAATCCACAACTATAAATAATTTGATCAGAAAAAATTTCAAATGCAAATGGTTGCGACATTTAAACTTTAAAATCTCGAGTAGTTAAAAGTTAGATGAAACTATTTTTTAATTTACTTATTTATTATAAGATTTAGCCTCCATAATCATATTTATCTACCATAGTAAATGTCTAAATCTACTACTAGTAAAATGAGCTTCACAATTACTTGCATAAAAATCATTACTTTCACTATTTCATAAAGTGAAAATCAAACCTTATCCTCAGGAGTGATATTTGAATGCATCCAAGCGAAAGCAAGCGGTCGATGAAGTCGAACACTATATGTTCCAGATGTTATCTGTCCCACTCGCTGAAACAGTTATCCGTGATGTACTGATAACAAATATCACTAATAACTCGTAGGATATATTATGTGTAGAAAAAAGATAACCTACATCTTCTGAACCTTCCTTACGAATTACTTCCATTCGTTTCGGTATCATTCTCCATCCCTGAGATTCATTAAACGGTTTGCAAATCAAGAGTACCTAAAGTTTTTTATTTCAGAATTATATGCTTTGATTCGTCTATAGAAAAAATTTATCACCTTTGTATTTTTCTACCAAAAAGAAAATGTGATTTTTTTCTATAGTATCGTGAGATCATTCTCCTCTTACTATTGCTTTCCAGGTAATGATGGTAGTATTTCTAATGCTAGTAGAATCACATAGCCATATGATTGCACACAATTTGAAAGTTACTATATGACTTTAGCCTTACAAACATTCAACAATGTATTTCTAGCTTGTTTTAAGTTTCCAAAAGATATATCTAGTAATATTCGATATTCCATAACAACTTCTAATCAAAAATAAGCATTGGACTTGTCGTATATCCGACTTCGATTTTTTTGTACTGTTATTTGATTCCGAATCTTTGACAGAATAACAAACATAAAGCTATTTCGTTCTTTTTTTTTTAATCCTATTTTTGGAAGTAATGCATCTCATTTTGCTAATATTCTACTTTTTTTTTTGAAAGATATACCGTTAGTTCTACTAAAGATTCATTATTATTCTTTTTTCATGGATAAATATATATAAATTTCAAATTCTTTCTCCCGCGATGATTTCGAACTATCCAAAAAATTTTATCTGAAATTTAATAATACCTGCTTCCGATCCCATTGTTTCTGAGATAATTCTATACAAGACGTTTTGCCAATGAAGTTTTCTTTGTTTAAATCAACCATCTGACTTAACCACATTCGTAAGGATTTGTGTTTAGTGTAAGCTGTAAAAGGCAAAAAAAAATATTAGCAATAATACCACAATTTTATCATTCATTTAGAAAGTAAATAGAAGGAGTAGCATAAATTCTAAATATAAAACAGAATAATAAGCAAAAAAAATTTTCTAATACCCATTTCACGAATAATCTTAGTAATGAACGACATATCATACCTTAACAAATAGTAATAGAAAAATTACGATGATAAAGTGAACTAAACAATTTTATATCGCAGACAAAGATAGCTGAATAAACAAACATACTTCTCTGCCCCAAATCTTATAGCCATTCTCAATGCGCATCATATTCAATGTACTTTGGCCAAAATTAACAATTCCATAACTTTTACCAACCTCCATTAACGAGTTATAGAGTGTCAGTGTATCACCTCTGAAAAGAAATTGGTTTAATAGCTGATATTATAAGGAATATTTTTTGAAAAACTGAAAACAGATAATATACACTTTTTTTTTATAAATAATATACTAAATATTACAGCTTGATAATGCAAAACTAAATTGCTCGCACTAATAAATTTCTAAATTTCAGTATAATGAAAGTTTTTGAAAGATACAAAAATCTTGAACTCGTAAACAAGAGTTCCATACATATTAATAGCATGCGACAGCAAACCTATTATGATAAAGTTCATAAGAAAGTTGTCCTGTAGCAGCTGTAGTACGAACAGCAATAACTGGTGCCGAACCAAGTCTCATTAGCCGCGCAGAATTTTGTTCAAAACCCAAATCCGATCTTGTTAATTCTTCTAGTACCTAAATTTCAAATTTTAGATTATTTCAGAGATAATTTATTGGAATTTATAAATATATGCATATGATATATTGAAACAATAATTTTTTTTTCTCTAAATCAGAAATGTCAAATCAATGGAAATTAAAATTTCAAATACAGAATATCTCTCTGCACATCTGAACATGAAAATGATTAATTCACTGCAAAATTGCTTATTTATATATGATGGAAAAAAATAAGTAGTCCAAAAGAATCCTGTCTTTCGATTATTTATTGAATGACATAAATTAAAAAGCAAGATCGAATATTATATTTTAATATATTTGATCATTTACTTTGCAGAAAGACAAAGACTAATAAACAAGATATGCAGCGATATAAATCAATAGTTTATGTGATCTTTATTATCAGTAAAAAAAAAGAAACTTACATTTCGGCTTTTTGGACCCACAACAGCAAGCGAAGCTAAGTATTCACTTACACCAGATATTTCTACGTTAGCATCTATCTCAATTGCAGCTCTTTTTAACCAGTTAATTTCACGAGATTCCCGTTCTGGATCAGTTAGAAGAATAAATTCCGATCTGTAATATTTCAGATTTTAAAAGTTTCCATTGGTGCTTTTAAATAAAATCTTATACTTATCATTACTCTAATATTGGTATAATATTTTTTTAAAGTCGATACCAAAATTATAAAAGTTATGATTCCATTATTAGAAAATTAGGAGACCGAGCGAATAGACAAACTTGGTGATTATAAAACTACCTGTACTGGTCATGATGGAAAAGGTCTAATGAACCAAAAATATTTCCCTTTTTGGTGAGCATTAATCCCGATGATACTTCACCTAGTTGAGGTGGCTCATTGGTGAGCACATAACTGAGAAACTTTTCTGAATCCTTGCCACGTACCTACAAAAAAAAAGTATATTTACATTTCAAAATAAGAATCTTAAATTTAATGATGATTCGAAACATAAATGAAGATTGAATATTTTAAATTTTTGTTTAAAACTTCTCTCAATTTTAGGAAACCTGAACTTTCGAAATTAAAATATTATATTTTTAATGGTGAATGAAATTTCCCATGAATAAAAACAAGGAATTAATAATTAATGATAGTAAAATCGGAAAAAGATAAGCAACTTCAATTTTGCCACGCCAGGATAAATCGATGACACCACATTTATTCGATACCAATTCATATTCACGTATCATATTTGGTAGTTTATCTTTGTACTCAGCAGCAAATGATTCTGCAACCTGCAGAAAAAAATTCCTTATTTTAGTGCAAACTGTCACCAAAATAATAGCCCAAATCTGAATACTATCTATGAATTTTTCAAACTAATCATCAAATCATCAAATATTCGTATTTCTTAATGAAAATTTATATTTAAATGACTAATACTTATAAATAATAATTTTTAGTTTGCTTCAAGTTTCCGAACATATATCTTATAATATTCGATTTTCTTACTAGCTATCTTCATAATGCCTAGCATGAAGATGAAGGTCAGAACTAAAGTTCAGGACTAAAAATGGTAACAAATTGAATGGCACTGAAAATAAAATAAAAATGCTACTATAAATTACCTCCCAGCCATTGCGGAATAAATAAAAACATCCCTCTTTCTGTAGTCGTCCATAAATTCCACTTATACGTTCTGTAGGTCGTCCAACTAGGCGATTTGTATACGACCAATTATAAAACATAGAATATGTTTCGCGACATTTGTTGATGATGTAATCTCGTGTTACCCAACGATCAAATCTATAATGAAATACAATAACAAAAAAATACAAATCCCAAATAAGATGAACAGAAGCAATTTTCTATATTTCTAAAATTAACCAGAAAATTAATATTTGTCCTAATGTACGATTTTCTCACAAAAAATTAATATTCATCCTAATGTACGATTTTCTCACAAACAAGGATAATTACTGGGAAATATTTAATTGAAATTGATCGACCTTGCAATTTCAAAACGAAGCGTAAAGGGTTCAACTATTGAACATCAGCAATTCAATTTTCAGCCAAAAGTAATTTAATAATTTGCTTAAAATCCTTAACGATAAAAAAAAGAATAATAAATAAGCTCAAAATAAGAAATGAAAAAAAAAAACGGTATAAAGAATCTAAAATCTTTCAACTTGTAAATTTTCAAGAAATAATGAAACCTATTGGCATCGGTATCAAACAATTCAGATGGAGGTTCGCCATCGATTATCCAATCTGCCAAATACTTTCCCATTCCACCACCACTTGAAACACCATCAAAATATCCAGCCTATCAGATAATTAATTTATTACCAGACGAAATGAATATTCATTTCATTGCATCAGCTAATTGATTATCAGGAATACAGAAGTTTTCACCTGAAGCCAATAATTTTGTTTGTGATTAATAGGTCCTACAAGTGGATAATCGGCCATCATAGTTACAACAGATGCCCGTGCATTAACACCACGTAAACATGGAATAAGATCACATGCGCGCTCATAAGCTCGTTTCAAACGTTTGAAATCTGGTTTAATGACCACTTCTGAAGAAATCTAATATCTCTCAGTAATTTTAAAAATGTGAATTCCTCGATCATATTTTCACTTACTATTTTTCATTTTCTTTTCATATCGAAAATGTTGCAGAAGATTAAGATAACCAATTAGAATGAAAGAAAACTAAATGATCATTTCCTTTCATGAAATTATAACAAATTATTTGCATTAGATTATTACTTGCACTACTATTTTAGCGATTCTAAGAAACATACAGTATAAATGCTATTCTAATTAAAAATTTACATAGAATTAATTATAAATTTTGCTATTCCTATCCTTTTTAATTAATATAGAAATTTAATTAAGCAATAATCTTAATTAATAATTTAATTAAACAAAATAACTTAATATAACAAACAACACCTAATTTTTGCATCATTTAAAAAAAGTCAACTATAGCATACCTTCTGGCATACATTCCATCCAATCTTCCGAATAACAATCCGAAGGTTTTTGTTCGAAACCACCAAATAAGACACTATTATCCACTCTGTGTATGTAAAACGAACTTTCATGATCTATAATGGCCGGCAATCCACCAACGGTCCTACCTATATTTCGAAAATTAAAATATTATATATATATTATTCGATCTCCTTGCCAAAAATATAATAAAAATAAACATTTGATATCAGCGACAACGACATTATTAATTTAATCCGAACTATCGCTGTTTTTCATTTTGATAAATTCTCATTTCAACAATCATTTTAAAAAAATTCTTTGTTTTCTAAAAAGATCTCAAACTTCTTCAATAAATTGTAATTTACCTCAGGTAAAGGACCAATATGTGCATACTGATGTTCTACTATTACAAGAGGAATATCCAAATTTGTTAAGCGTCCAATTCTCGAGCCCAGAGACCTGAAATCTTCTTTGGAGTTGAAAAGAAAATTCGTAATAGAAATACCATACAATAATGGAATTCATATAATATTTTGCTGTAATTCTACTAAACGCATTAGTTTATATAAATAAAAGTTCGATTTGGAATGCGCCATAAATGATATCTATCAAAGGAGACAAAATTTCATATTTTCATTGAAAATACTCATAGTTTTCAGTATAAAAATTTCTCTTTCATTTCATGAATCGATAGTGAAAATTTTTATTATACTATAACGATGTGATGGAATTAAAGGAAGAGCCATCATTAAGAAAAATAAGGTCCATGGAAATTCATTAAATACAATATTATAAAATACTCAGAAGTAAAATCACACAAAGTTTAGCAATAAAGTCTTGCACCTGCAGCATTTACAATGTTTCGAGTTCGTATTTGATTGCCATCATCAAATTTCACGATCCAATCAGTTTTTCCTTCTTCTACTGCTTTAATTTTTGGACACTGTTCGACAAGCACAGCACCACGTTTTTTAGCACCTTTAGCCAAAGCAAGTGTCAGATTTTGGGCATTAATATAACCATCTCCAGATGTATATAATCCTCCTAATATAGTTTTCGTATCCAAAATAGGTGCCAAATTTTTCACTTTATCGACATCAATCAATGTTGTTTCGCTACATCACCTTTCTGTAAAAAAAGGATAAAAATTAGCAAAACACTGGAGACATCTTAAAGATACTCATATTGATTCTTTGCATTGTTTATATCGGAAAATTTGTATATCTGAATTTACATGATGAAAGGAATTGTAGTTGAGAGGAAAAAGTTGAAACTTCTGAAAAAAATCATTCAATGACTAAAAGATTTATCATTGAAATCAAAGTACCTGAAAATAATCTCGAGCTGTGTATCGCTGGAATTCATCCAAACGTGCCTCACTGGTTGCCAATCTCAATGTTCCAGTACGAGAAAATTCAAGCTTCTGAAATTTAACACAATCAACTAATAAGAACATTAATAGCAGGAATTTTAACAAATAAAAAAGTCTATAAAATTAATCAAAATTCGATAGTATAAAATTATAAAAAAAAAACATACTACCTTTTTTGCTTCTTCTTCTTCTTCTTCTTCTAGACTTGCATACAATTCAACAGACCATGCAAGAAATGGCTTATAACGATGAATTGGATGTGCTGAGCTAACCAGACCAGGCTATAAATTGAAAATAAATCTATGACAAAAATACAGTAAACAATTTCTGACTTCTTAAGCAATATCCTCATAAAACATCTAAATCATTCAAATAAATCAGTAATTCTAAAAAAATATCTCTAAAATTTTTCGATAATATAAATTAACTTCAATTAATAAACAGAAAAAAAAAATTCAAAATAAAGTTTGTTTGTATAATCGGAATTACGATAGAATAATTATAACTTACACGAAATAAACAAGCTTAATCGAAGTAAATTTAGTAGCAAAAATTTTTTTCCAAAATATAATTACAATAATTCAAGTATGAGAAAACAAAAGAAAAAAATCATATTCGTAATCATATTCGTAATTAAAAAGAAAAAAACAAATCTAGAAATCAAACCGAATGCAGTGCTATTTTATCTGCTAATTTTCCTCTCTCCAATAAAACAATATCACGAATACCACGAAGTGTCAAATGATAAGCTACCGATGTTCCAAAATTCCACCACCAACAATTAATGTAAATGCATCTTTCGGTATTTCACTAAGATACCTGTATATAATTTTTCCATTACAAATTTATCATTGCAAATTTTCAATTCAATCAATCTCAATTTTAATAAGAATAAAAATTTCAAACTATTGGTAGTCTTGCAAATGTTATGAAACAAAAGAAAATAGATATGGTTAATATCATTAAATCAAATAAAAGAAAATGTAAGTCAATTGATAATGCATCCTTTTTATCATTTCTAACAAATATGATGTAACTAACTGATGATATCAAATATATTCTATATGATGTAACTAACTGATCAAATATAACTGATATAACTAACTGATATCAAATATATTCTCTAGTCATAAAGCAATTCAAAAAACTTCATAAACATCATATTGTTTCTCGAAATTTCTTATAACATCTAATCAAAAATGACTAATTTCAAAATTCATTAATCAATTATAAATGAAATTCATAATATCTAATCAAAAATGACTAATTTCAAATTCATTAATCAATTATAAATGAAATTCATAATATCTAATCAAAAATGATTAATATCAAAATTCATTAATCAATTATAAATGAAATTTCAAATAGCATCTAATCAAAAATGATTAATATCAAAATTCGTTAATCAATCAATTAATGATAAAATGAAATTTCAAATAGCATCTAATCAAAAATGATTAATATCAAAATTCGTTAATCAATCAATTAATGATAAAATGAAATAATATTATAACATGTTAATGTTACCGAGCCTGCTCGATTAATTGACCCTTTCGAGAAGCAGCTTTCAATAATGCAAACATCTTGCATATATGCTTGCTTAGCTGTTACTTAAAAAATACAGCAATAATAAGACGAGAAAATAGCAATAAGCCGAATAAATAAAATCGCCAAATGCTTGAAATTATAACAGTTATTCATCTGTTTTTTCTTTCTTTTAAAATGTCTCTGTTCTAATAAAATATAGCGTGCAATTGCGTAACACAAACATTTCATACAATGCTACTAATTTATTAATTGTTAAAATATTTCAAACAAAGAAAAAAACAAATTATTTGATTGAACTGATAATCGATATCAAAACTATATTTCAAATTGATAATCAATATCGAAAGTAACAAAAAACAAATTATATGATTGAATTGATAATCGATATCAAAAGTATATTTCAGTTTGATAATCGATATCAAAAGTAAATACTTCAGATTGATAATCGATATCAAAAGTAAATACTTCAGATTGATAATCGATATCAAAAGTAAATACTTCAGATTGATAATCGATATCAAAACTAATATTTATACTTGACTATTACTAAAGTTAAATATATGTATAATTTATTTATTTTTTTTTGAAGAATTAAACAGAAGGCAAGAATTTGGGATATATATATTAAAATTGATGTAATTGTCTCTTATATACAAAGTCAATAATTCTATTTAAAAGATCAAACATAAAAATACTAGTTTTTGTAAATCAATAATCATTTGCGGCATTATTTCACGATCAAAAAAAGTAAGATTACTTTAAAACAATTCTCTTATTTCAGCGTTATGCAAATTTAAATATTAACGACAAGACAAAAAAAAAAAAGAAAAAATAAAAAAAGAATTGTATGAATTTTTTGATTAAATTTTTTTATATTTTTTGGATTAGTTAAAAGCAATTAATTAATTTCTAACTTATATATATCACTAGGCTAATTTATACTAATTAAGCTGCATACAAAGCTATTTTTAATTATGCAAACTATTAATAATATAAGTTTAATTAATAAACATGAAATTAATATAAGCAATTAATTCCCCATATAAGTCTATGTTAAATTAATATGCTCATGCGAAATATGAAGAGTGAAAAAAATGATGCAAAAATTTTCGACGATAATTCAATTTGAATTTTAAAAATTGCAACGATGATGATTGGTGATAAAGCAATCAACATAGTGAAATATGAACTAAGTGATAAAATTTCATCATGAAAAAAATGAAAAAAATAATCAATGAGTGAGAATCTCTAGCAATCTACAAACATATGGGTTGTATATAAAATATCCAATTTCTTTTTCTTTTATTTTTTTCTTAATCATTTCAATGATAATTTTCAACTATTGATATATGCTATAGGCAGAATTGATAAATCATATCTCTAACTGTATCACTCTTTCAAATACTATGCACTTTGACCCTCGATTATTCGCATAAGTTGTGTAAGATAATTTCGCCATTATGGCATTAAATATAAAGTTGATCAAATAAATTTAGTTGGAAATACTTTCATCGGCAAATGTCAACTCAAAGTAGAAGCAATATTAGCACATAATTACTTCATAAATTCAGAGTTTTAATATGTATTTCTCGGCTACAACTTCCCACCAAATCATGTTTCTTCGAATAAGTCTCCAATTCTTAACATTCCTCATTATCAGTTGTCCGTTTCCCCTTTTTAATTTTCCATTTAATTTTTTCAAATTATCATTTCTATTTTATCATCTAATTTTAGTCTTCGCGAAATTTGTAATATCTACAGACCAAATTAACTTTTCAATAAAATGACAGTTTCTATAAAAATCAAATAAGAAATGTGTAATTGCAAAAAATTTCATAAATGTTAGAATTACTAAAAAAGAAGCGATTTCACAAATTTGAAGTTCCGATGAAAAGTAAGAAGCGACATCAATACTCGAGAGAAGAAAGATTAATTTTGAATAATAATGAAGAAGAAACAATAAATAATGTGATATCCGGGGAAAATATATACCGGAAATTATTCAGGAAATAATATTTGACTGCTACTCTAAACAGAGAGAATTGATTTTTAACGAATTTTTAATTATCAACATAAAAACAAAACCATTCTTTAACTCTACATATCTAGATATATTCAGAATGAAAGGAAACCCAAATATGCAAAAGATTTGAAATGAAAAAATTTTAAATAATATTTATACAGTAAAACAATATTTGTTAAATTTGAAGATCAAGTATGAAATGACAGAATAATAGGAAAAATATTTTAATCTTTTTTTTGAAATCAAGAAAATATATAAGAAATGTGTCGCAGTGATATTCATATATGCTAAAATTAAGAAAAAGAAAAATCGGTAACGCAACAATAATATCAAACAACACATACATAACAATATCGCAAACAATAGCACACTGAAAAAATATGTATGTGCTTAAAAATTACTCGGATCAAAATACAATGTGTAAAAAAGGATATAAAAGAATGATAAACAATGAAATTAAATAGATAAATGATGAACAGGTGAAGGAGACTAATTAAAAAATTTTCGGAAACAGAATTAAGTTTCTTAACTTTAAGTTAATTAGCGCATCGCGCAAGAAGTTCAATGACATTTTTATAGCATTCTTCAAATTTTTGACGAAATTTAAAAACACAAATTTTAGAAATAAAAACCATTATTTAGATAATCACTGATCAACGTAATGATAAGCAAGACACAATATCGCAAATCCTCATAGTAAAAAGTTCCATTTAGTCAAAAATTGTACTTAACTGCAAAATTTGTGTACTAATTTGTGAGGGAAATCGATATGGGATCATCGCAACATACAAAATAATTGCTTTCGCTGATGGTCGAAGTTCATCGATTGCTGCTGGATTTCGATCCAATTCTTCCGTCAGTAATTTCATCACTGCTAAGCATAAATCCGGCAGCACTAATCGTACCTGAATAGGAAAAGATATTAACAAGATTTTGTGATGCCCTAATGTTATTATGGTAATATTTCTAACTATAGTTATTCAAAATTCCATTAGTCCTGAAACATATCATTATTAAAAGCATCGATATATTTAAAGATGCATATCTCATCTCAATCAATAAAGAAATTAATTTAAAAAAAACTTTTGGACAAAGATATATAGTTTTTCAAAAATTAATTATTTAAAGGTAATGTTATGAAAACTAAAAAAGAAAATAAGCAAGAAAAAAAGTGGAGAAAAAAATATATAATTTTTCATGCACTGATAAGCCTATAAATTAAGTCTCTTTCTGTGTTTTCTCTTTCAGTCACAACTGTGACAATTTTTTGCTCCTAAAATATGCTCAAAAGAAAGTAAAAAACAACCCTTAACTTTTCTATTGTTCATTAAAAATAAAAACTAACTTGATCGGAGACCATATAAAATGTGGATACGAATGCTTGCACTTCATCTGCATTCATTGGTATACATTTCAGTTTCTTAATTATATCCATACAAGCTTCGAATCTGTAAAAATTTTAAAGAGATACATACCAGTTTTTTCTGGTAGATGCTACTAAAATAACAAACATATATATCGCTCATATTTTTACTTTAGGTTCCTGCCCTCACTTTCAATTTACAGTGCACTTCGAAAAAGGTTATTCTTTCTTTTAGACCAAACAATATGTATACTAATACTCTATTTAGACATATTAATATCGAAGATGCTTAGCCTAATATAAAACATCTATAATCCATTTAAAAAGAGCAATATTTCTTGGAAGAAGATAAGAAAACATAATTAGCATTGATTGTTTAGCACAAGTTTTAACTTCTAATAGTACCAAAATTTTGTTATCATAGCATTTAGATAAGATAATAAATAACATCAGTATGGAATGATTACGATAAATAATTCAAACCATTGACTTACTTCTTGTCGTGATAAAATTGGAAGAATGTGGACAGATCGAGTAATAGATACAAAGTTGGAAGTGCATCTAATGTATTCCTTTGAGTAGTTACTACTGAATGTTTACAAATACTTCCAAGCCATAGCGAGAATTTACGAGCTTCGTTGGCATTTTTTTGCTGAGTCATTTCTTTAGCCAAGCCTTCGCAAGCCAGTCGTATTGCATCATCGACATGCTATATACAAGGTAAATTTTCTTCTAGATTTATAAACTTAAACATTAAAACGTGAGGACAGTAATTAACCAATAGATAACTTTATCGACTACGAGACATTTTCATGAAAAATTACTTATATCAATTGAAAATTTAAATTAAGATAAAAGCTAACATTAGCAGCCATATAAAGTTGCCCAGCAAGCGTTCCATCACCATTGATTTCCGTATCTGAAGCGATTTTTGCAATAGCATCTTCAATACTGATATCTTTAGCATATTTATCGATAAGACCTTCACTTCGAACACCATTGTCATTAATTTTTCCAACAATACGCCAAGTTTCATCACTTAAATAAACCGCGCGAGAAATACAAGAATAAAATAAATTTCCACCTGCAACAAAATTATTTTTTCTTCATTAAATTCTTAATCTTCTATATAGTGATAAAAATGGTAATTTCCAACAATCCCAGGTTTTCAAAATAATTATACTGATGTGATATGCACGTCATACATAGCCACGCTAAAAAGTTCCTAATATTGTCTACTTCTGAATCATTTTAGTGAACAGATGTAAAAATCCATCTCAAATTTCGTCCATTCAATTTTTTTCATAACATACTTTATTGGAAGATCGCATCAATTTCAGTTGAAACATAGCCATATTAAATTAAAAATTTCCTCCAGAAACTAACTCCGGAATTCATTCAACTCACTGAATCAGTTCATTTCATTCAATCACTTGTACAAGAAAATTCTTACCCACAGGCGATTCCATTTTGTTTAAAAAATACGTGTAATCCAAAGTACATTCAACATCAGTACATTCAAATGCTTTCACATAGAGCAAAATAAGGCGACAAAAATTAAGCGAACACTGCACTGGATCATCTTTCTGACTTAGCACTAAATTTACATAAAACTGTCAAATTCAAAATTCCATGCATTCTTTACTATTATCACTTACGTATAAAAACAAACAGTATCCATAAATACTTTATAAAATTTACAAAGTATTATTAGCTACTTTTTAAATTGTAAACTAAATGTCAATTCAAAATAACAATAAATGATTTTAAGTAAAACCCGAAAAACTAACATATTGGATGCCCGATGTCATCAACAAGAATCAATATATTATTGAGAAATAATAAAATTGCAATATGCACGGCATGTATCAACATATTATTCCTGCAATTTGTCATAATTCACATAAATCGCTTAAAACACTTTTTTCTTAAGTTTTGTTATTGGTGCGTTACATAACTTTGTCAATCATGATATCAGGTATAAAAAACTATAGGACGCAAACATTTGAGGAAAATTATTGCTGCATAAATTTTCTGTAGTTCATATATGTTATAATATAAAAATATTTAAATCTCAAAAATAAGCAGTTAGTTACTATAAATTTTTACTAGTTTTAAAATTTTATTTTCAAAGAAATTCAAAAAAAAGAAATTCTTGCAAATCCAAATTCTATCTAATTTCAATAAAGGATACTATACTCTATAAAACAGCAAAATTTATAATTGACCTATGTAATAGATTTATCGCACGTTCGTATTGCCCTGTTAGCCATAATGCTTGAAAATAAATTAATACACTTCCATCATTGCCGACAAAATAGTTCTCACCTAAAAATATTTGATGATATATCGAATAACTAAACTATTTGTTCATTACCAATAACATGGATGCATATGGTACGCAAATAATGCCATCTTCACAATTCAGACTTAAAATAATATGAGCGAAACTGTCATTTTAATTCTTTTTGGTTCTTTTTTTTGCATAGTTCAAATTACCTAATTAGAATTGATACCTCATTTTCAACTGGTTTCATTATTCATTGCTACTCACTTACCCTAAGGGTCTTGTTAAGGATTCGTAACATTCTAGGTATCCGAATTTTTATTAAACTAATCATTTATTTGCAGCGACTACAAATTACCATAATCAACAGATATAAGTCGTTGAAGTTCTCTGAAAACTGCAGGCGAAAGCGCAGGATCTATACCACATGGATATAATTTCAACCAAAGCCAATTTTCCAAATTATTGCAAACTTCAGGAACATCACCGCCAAGCAGAGCACAATATACTGCCTTTTTATAAATATCTACAAACGAACGTGATTCGCAACGCCATTCTGCTTTCACTTTCAATCGAACATCAGCAGAAAGCCTAAAAAATATTAAATTAAATTATTTATTCAAAATGACTGAATTATTTTGACTTTACATGAAAAATTTTTTTTAATATCTTACACGAAATTTATATCATAATTTCAGCCAGTCTTCTTTCCTCCAAAGTGATAACACAATATCGACTTATATTAAGCGCAGAATTGGATATAATAATAATGTACTTTTTTATTCAGAAAATAAATAAACCGAATTATGTAAAACCAAACATGAACTCCGCAAATAGAAATAGATTTATAAGAAATTTATTTTTCAATATATTCCTTGTTTTCGAGGAACTTACTTTTTATTTTTTTCAAGCTCAAGCAAAGCAATCGTCGCAGCTACGCAAGATGGTAAATTTTTCAAATGTGAATCAGCTATCTTTGCAACAGATTGCAATTCTCCAGCCTTAAACAGTAATAAACAACTTCCCAAAGAGCATGTCCATTTGGCCCATATACACCATCCTGAAATATTTCAATTATTAATGAAACAAACAGAGTTGCAAGTTCTGGGTAAGTATAAATTTAATAATCTAAAAATTTTCAAAAGCAATTAAGTGAGGGTAACTTTGAATAGATACATAAAGAGATAAGATTACCTGAGTATGTCGTTTAGTTGGCTTAAAATGTTTCACATTTAAAAAAGCATCAATAAGCGACAACATCGTTGGATTACCACCTCTTCGAGCAATTGCTAAATTATTTTCCACGACTGTTTCCATATGAGAAATAAAACTGTAAAAAGTTTTATAATGTATGATTGCAAGACTATTTTCTGACAAGAGAACGTAATTTGCTGTAATTTTAAGAATAGATATAAGTATCATACACATTTCCAGAAATTTTTTTGTCTGCATTTAGAATGTAAGCATTAGTAGGATTCTTTAATTTCTAAAAATACTCCATTATTCATAAATGAAAAAGTGTAGCCAGAAATCTTAAAAATTGATTCACTTTTTGTGAAGAAATTCTAAAGTTGTATCAATGATATGACTTGTCCAAGAGGTCGAAGAGCGGAAATTTTTGGTAGTACCAGTAGAAACAAATGGGTGATTCAATGGTGCAAGTGCCTGTCCCCATAATGCGATTATTCCATCATCGCGTGATTTCAATGCAGCTTCTTTAAAAGCCATAACTAATTTGTCCATTTTTTTCTCTGCTATGTAATCAGAAACCTGAAAAGAAAAAAATCAGAGTACATATAACACAGCCTGAATTGTACTTCGAAAAACCACTGAAAAAAAAACGCTCAACCGAATCACTTCTACTTTTTTCTAAAATAACAATGAATTTTGGAAACTTACACCCTTTGCAAATGTCAATTCAGTACTATCACCAGGTTTGAGAGATATGCCAAAATCCAAATTGTTTGTCTGAAAACTGCTGTGTTTGTGATATGAGCTCGAATATTAACAACATGTATATCAAATACATAAATAACTTTGCAACAATATTATTTAACATAACTTGTAAATAGCTGATAATTTAATGGGGAAAATGTTAAGAATTATCATATCAAATTCGTGATAAAAATAAGTGGTTCACAAATAAATATTGTCAACGTCAACTATTAAGAGATTTATTAATGACTGGATGAGATTTACTTTGGAAGATGAAACGGCAGAAGTAGCTTCAGTAGCTTTCGTTACAGATTTAGCCATCGAATATGCCTGATCCACAACGCTCTGATTCATGAATGCTCTTTCAGCTTCTAAACGAGCAAGAATCGAAGTTTCAGCAACAATTTCATTCAACATATGTTGACAATCTGCTGATGGCAATATGAGCTCTTCCACTTCATTTTCTGCTGCTTCTTCTTGCATTTGTGGTACTGAGCCGAGTGAAAAACCTTTTCCAGCCAGTAACAAACCCATCTTAAAAACCAACAATTAATTAAATAAAAAATTCTACGGAATACACACAATAAAAATCATTAACGATAATCAAACATACTTCGACATCGGATAACTGTTTTTCGGCAGGTGTCTTTTTTTTCCATAAATCTTCACTATGTCGAAAAACATCATTTAATGCAAGATCAACATGAATTTTATGCTGAAGCGAAATGATAATTTATTTGCAAAATTTATCCATATTTAAAATAAAAAGTTTATAATTCCTTAATCCAATTTCTGTTTCCAAAATTTCATAAATAATAGCTGATTTAATATGATTAGTCTTGGAAGTTTAGATTCGATTGAATAAAAAAAAAAAGATTTTAAACATAAATGCTATAAATTTAGATATGAAATTAATCACTTGTTACTTTTTTTTCTATGTAACAGAGAAAGATTGCGGAAAAACGAAATGCATAATTACCGATGATGCTTTTGAAACATTTTTCGATGGAACTGATAACCGATCTGACTTGTTCAACAGATCCTCAAATGCTCCTGGCATCTTGATTTTATTCCGAAAATCTGGAAAAAATAAATGAATTTGAGGATATTAATTGTATTTTCTTTTCACATTATTAGTATTCGCAAATTCTAAAACTCTTTCCACATCATTCTCGATCTAGGTGAGAAACTTTACAACACAACCAAACAGATGATCGATTGAAGATAGAATATGAAGCAATGAAACTCAATTAATAATTCAGCTAGCTATCGCTGTTATTTCTCTGTAAATAAAGATATATTTCACAAGGTCATTTTTTTATTTTTAACAAAAAACTCACTCTTTATCTCTCTTTATCACTTTAAAGAATACTTTTTTATACAACATCAGATAATGAAAAAAGTTTAAAATTGAGAAGAAATAAATTATATGATATATACTATCATAGATATCACCGTACATAATGATATGTTTAGAAAGAGCAGAAATTACATTCCAACTTGAATCTAGGAATAATCTTTTTATCTTATTTACTGAACATCAATAATTATTCTGTCTGCTAAAATACATAATTTATGACTTAGTTATGTATGATTAGGATATGTTACGAACTGCTGATTTCTTATAACTATTACTGATAAGCACTTCTTGAAAAATATCGTTAAAAACTGAAGCAAATCCAAAAATACTTTACTATTATTTTTCTATTCTCAATCAAGTAGAATGCTTAATGAATGAAGTAATAGAGACCATCAATTTTCATTCTACAACCAGTTACACAACTAAAAAACACTAATTATATTACTTCATTAACTAAAAACACTGATAAGATTACTTCAATAAAAGAACTACTGCATACATTCTTGTTCTCTAGAACTCAATCTATTGCTTACTCTTCTCTAATTCTTATCAATCTCTGTAGTCTCTTCAGCTTCGTTATCTTTTTATTTCACCAAGCTCAATTATATTGCTACAAAAAACCGGCAAATTTTGCATCTTCCTGCTTTCTCCTCTCTCAGAATGTTAAATGTAACCGCTTGCAAAATCTATTAGTTAATAGCTGGGATGTCAGGTGCTTCTCTCACCAGGTTGATAGTTGAGATTATCAGATGCTCTTCTTATTGAGATATCAAGTATTCCGCTCACCTGGTTGGTAGTTGAGATACCAGATGCTCTTCTTATTTGGTCCGTAATCGTGATACCAAGTATTCCGCTCACCTGGTTGATAATTGAAGTACCATTTATCGAAGATCAGTATGAAATTTAAATTTCCCGTATTCTATATATTGCTTTCCTGATATAAGTTGCGTGATTAACGGATAAGTTAAATTAACTTATGCTACAACGTGAGTCTATACGTGAACTATTTCTTAATCGTACAACTCATTTACGTTTTTTGCATACTGTTATATTTTGAATATGAACATTGGAAATGTGATAATTATTTAAATTTTATCATTATTTTAATGATAAAATTTAAGCTTTAGAAATGATTAATGCTATCAGAATAGCAATGATAACATATTCCCCGTTTTTCATAAGATTATTTCTTTCTCATCCATAAATATGCAAATATGCATAAAATATTGGCTTTGTATCTTTTTGCCAATCATTTGCATAAGCAATAAAGAAAAATGAACGAAGAATGATTACGGTAGATCGATTATCATCTATGATATTTGTTAGCTTACAATAAAAGAAACTCGTTGTTATGGTTGCGATTAACAGCACCGTTCGGTACCATCTTCGGAATGCAAATCGAGAGTGATATTGATAATCCGATTGTTTAATGTTTGGCTTTTAAGCATCTTATAAAAACATAAATTCATCTTACAAGATATGCTTATCACTTTATTATCTATTCATTTCATTCTATGATATAATTGAATTCAATCTAAATCAATCGATCAAACGATCATAACTATTCGTTAAAGTTTGCAAATTTTTAATGCAATAAATGTGAAACGCAAACAAATTCATTATTATCAAAATTAATCAGTGCATGATTTGATATACTATTGTGATTTAGAAGGAATAACTGATCTTCGTAGATATAACTAAAATGAAAGTTAGAAAGTTTAATTTGATATATTCAATAATTCATAAAAAAATTATCATAAAAATTATCATATTATCATAAAAATTCATAAAAATTCCCATATTATTAACAAATTATCATAATCATTTCTTATAATTGATATATGAATTTATTAATATTCTGTGATTTGAAATATAACTTATTTTCTAGTGATAAGTAATAAAAATGCAATCATTTCTTTTTAGTAATGAATTTATGAATTTAAATATTATATAAAAATATTTGACATTTAATAATTATATGCTTCTGTTGTGAATCCCATAATTATGATTATCATTATCGTTATCATCTTTCTTTTCCCTATAAATATATTCAATTATTCTAATGATAAAATTAAAAGAGATGAGTTGCAATAATTGGTATAATGATATGATTATCATTATTATTATCATCTTTCTTTCTATTATAAATATATTCACTTATTCTTATGATAAAATTAAAAAAGATAAGTTGCAATAATTGCTATAATGATATGATTATGATTATCATTATCATCTTTCTTTCCATTATAAATGTATTCAATTATTCGTATGATAAAATTAAAAAAGATAAGTTGTAATAATTGCTATAATTATGCACCGCTAAAATATTGGAATATATCAATCGTACTCGAGAATATTATTAAAACTTATATATTACATTTATTACTATCCGATTGATAATATAGTGTTAAAAAAAGGAAAGTATTGATAATGTATGCATATATATGCATATATATATTGATAATATATGCATATGTATATTGATAAATCAGATAGTGAAAACATTTGAAGGGAAAAAGTTTGCTCTCGTTTTGTTCTCGTCTAATTCATATATTTAATGTATCGTAAGCAAATGTATCATCATTTCTTCATCTTTTATGTTTATACAAAAAAAAAAAAAAAATAAGAAAATGTTATTTTTTTAGTTAAAATAAATAAACAAATAAACAAACAAATAAACAAATAAATAAATAAGTCAATAAATAAACAAATAAGTATCATTTCGATGATTTTTCTCTTAAACTTTAATAAAATAATTCAATAAATTTAATATTTCGGTTTTAAATTTTAGCAAAAAAAAGAAAGAAGGTATTTTCGAAATATTCTTTTGAACAAAAATATAATTTAGTAATTAATTATTATTTAGTAATCAATTATTTCGCAATCAGTTAAAAACTTAAAGTATTAAATTATCATTTATTAAAATTAATTTCATTAGCAGTGATGTGATTGAATTTTGTCTAATAATTTAAATGTTTATGTTTAGAAATTTTAATTTTAATTTTTTCATTTTTTTTTAAACTATAAACATCTCTCATCTTATCAGCGGATAGATGCATTTATTAAGAGAGAGAGAGAGAGAAGAGGGATAGAAAGCGAGAGAGAGAGAAAAGTTTGGTTATTAGGTATTTATATATCATTGAAAATTTCTTTCATATTAAATTCTTTACCTGAATTTGCTTATCAAAACTTATAATTTTTTCGTAAGCCTTCTTATCAGCAAATTTGATAAATACTTTTGCAATATTCAATTCAGTTTTACTATTTATATTATTAAAGAATACTACTTATTATTTATTTATTAATAACTTTTGCTAACATATTTATTTATATCATTGTCAAAGATAATCAATCTATGATCGCTTGTTTATTACGTGCTATTTAAGTAGAGAATAATGATAAATGATTGAAGTAATAATAGAATAATGATAAATGATCCTTCCAATTGATTAAATAATTCCTATCCAGAATC
Source organism: Dirofilaria repens (assembly GCA_008729115.1). Classification (NCBI taxonomy): domain Eukaryota; kingdom Metazoa; phylum Nematoda; class Chromadorea; order Rhabditida; family Onchocercidae; genus Dirofilaria; species Dirofilaria repens. The sequence continues at coordinate 83,330 of SNRZ01000097.1, forward strand.
CGGTTTTCCTTTTTTCCTGTTCAATCTATCGAAGTCATTTATTTATAAAAAGTATTTGAAAGGAATACTGATAGCAATGTTTCATTGCTCTCTATACAACGTTTCAATTTCATTAACATTATCTTATCGATAAGTTAATCGAGAATATTTGAAGACTGAAAGAAATCCCGAGGAATAAATATATTTTCAACTTTCAATTACAATTTTATTAGTTGGCTGGTAGAGAACAATAGAATTTATATTTTCTAAATTTAAATAAATAAAATTATGGCTAATGGAATTTCTAATATTCCATGTTAAATGTAATTTATCAATAGAACAGTGTTAGATGATATAGTACTTTTTGGAACTTAATTTGATTGAAATATAATCGATATTTCTGTAATTGATATAATTCTTATATTTATCGTATACAATGATTTAATAATTTGCAAAATTAAAATTTAGTAATTTTATTTACTTTGTCATTTATTTTTGTATATTATTTTTTTATCGATAAGGAAATTATATTTGAAATAGATTGAATAGTTGAAATAGATTGATATTTTTGCATGATAACAGTTAATCTCTGATTAGTACATTTTTAATTTGATTTTAATCTATGCTTCATTCTCGATAAATGCTTTAAAGAATGATAATCTAAGATAACTATAATTATCTATGACAAATTTTAATTAATCTATTACTAATCAATAACTGATAAAAGTTGTTTGTATGAGATGATTAATAATATAAGCTGACATTTATTAATACTTTTTCCAGTAATATTTTAAAAAATATTCTAATAGCAAAAGAAAAAGAAACAAAAAGAGACGGAAGAGAAAAGAAGAGAGAGGAGAGAGAGAGAGAGGGAGAGATAAAATAAACTTCAACGATGTATAATTAATAGAAAATCGCTTCGAAAAGTAAAAAATTGTCATCTTTGACAAGTTGTAAACTGATAATAATATATGTATACGATAGCTGGCCTAAATTTTTCATTTGCAAAAAAAAAAAAAAGGAAAGTGAAAGCCTTTCTCATTACAAACTTTTTTTATCAGTCTCGAGAAAAAAATATTGATTAATTTATTCCGTAAACTTAGACAATATAAATATACATATGTATTGCTGAATAGTCATCTTTTCCTATTTCTTTCCTTTCATTTTTTTTTATTTTCCTTTCTACTTTCTTTATCATTTGTTATTCATTCAATTATTCATACTATTTTTCGTTTTTCCCATTCATACTTATTCAATAAATACACATTCTTAATTATCTTTGAAAACTTTCGCATAGAAAAAAAGATTGTGTAATATTTCTTGTAATTGTGATATGTTAACATTATCATATGTTAAGATTATCACCTTCATACCTTCATATTGATTATAATATGTTAGCATTATCATATACATATCGATTATAATATGTTGAGATTATTATGTGCATATTGATTGTAATATCTTAAAATTATCATATGCATATTGATTATAATATGTTAAGATTATCGTATGCATATTGATTATGATATTTTAAGCTTATCACATGCATATTGATTATAATAAATTATCATATGCATATTGATTATAATATGTTAAGATTCTCATATGCATATTGATTAATGATTATATGTCTCATTTTGTTTCATTTTATCATTTTATCTTTCATTTTATAGATAAGCATTTCCACTAAATATTTTTCATCAGAATATACCACATTTCATAGCAATAAAAAGCATTAAATATTATTTTTTCTTTTTTCTTTGCTTATTATGCAAATTTCATTAGCATATATTTATGTAATATTTTTTATTAAGCATAAAAAAGAATAGGAAAGAATTGAGTAATTTTGATGACTTTCTCATAAATTTGACAACGAATAAATTTACAGTACGGTTGGTCCGTTAATATTTGCATCCTTTTTTTTATATCTTTGAGAAAATTATATTAAATAAATTTTTAAATTTATTAAAGCATTTTTAAAATATTCCAATATTTTAATATTATTTGAATCAATTCTATTCTACTAAATATTTTTTATATTACTTAAATTAACTTTTGAAATATAATTTTACTAAATTAAATTATATCTAAGTTAATGTAATCTTTTGAAAAAGAATCAGTCTTATGTGAAATGAAAAAAAAAGAAAAATGAAAAGTGATATGATAATATTGATAATAAAATATATGATATATAGGATATGTGAAATTAAAGAATCAAAATTTTAGACTAAGCTTAATTAATAAAACTCATTTAGTTGAGACAATAATCAGTGGAATATTGAATTTAGTTGTATCTGTAGATCATTCAATTCTTGACAAAACTTTTAATTTTAATTTTAATAAATTTTAAATTCTTTTTGTGAAATCATTATCAGAAATATTGTAAAATCATTATCATAAATATGAATTATAATCAATGATATCATATAAATAAAGTATTACTCAAATTACTCAAACTCATTTAATTATTATCACTCAAATCATTTCATTTAATTTATTAAATTAATGTAATTCGAGACTTATTCAAATATCATCATCTTTTTCATGCTTTCTTTAAAAAAAAATTTCTGAAAAATTATCATTATTTTTATGTATGAATATGATTATCTTAACATATCATAATATATGATGATATTATATATGATAATGTATATGATAATGTTAACATATAATCAATATGAAGATGATAATCGTAACATATGATAATGTTAACATATCAATATTTATGTTAATTTTATGCTCATTGCATTGAACTTTTTTAAACTTTGCCAGATTTTATTTTTGTTTCTAAGGAATGCTTTTTTTTCCATAAATCTCGACATTATTACTTTAAAAATCATATTCATATGCTTGAAAGTCAGCCATCTGCCTATAAAATTAATTTAAGAAATTAATTCATTTTAATTTGATTAATTAACAGACAAATATAATTATTCCATTTATCCAATTATAATTATTCCATTTATCCAATTATAATTATTCCATTTATCCAATTATAATTATTCCATTTATCCAATTATAATTATTCCATTTATCCAATTATAATTATTCCATTTATCCAATTATAATTATTCCATTTATTCATTTATCTAATTTTATCTGATTTTAGAAAACTTTATTTTTTTTTTGAAATTTATTTTTTGAAATTTAAGCAAAAAAAAAAAAATTGGAAAAAATCGGAATGTTTATTTCTTCAAAAAATTTTAGGCGAATTTTTTTTCTTTTTTCTTTTTTTGCTAAATCTGTTTAACTGATCATAAGGGAATGGATTTTACTTTAGCTACTACTTAATTTTCCTTTCTAAAAATTTATTGAAAAAAAAATTTCATTTTTCAATTTTTTGACAACTTCGAGATTTGCAGTTGTAACTTCGAGATTTGCAGTTGTTCCGTTTTAAAGTTCTACAATGATGATATTTCATTCCATGTTTTTTTTTTTTTTTTTATTCTTTCCAATGATAAAAAGATAAATGATAAAAAGCATTTTAAAAAGTTCAATTTGTAAAGTGCTAGGGAAAAAAAAGTAGGAAATAATTTCTAGCAGAAAACTTTGCACAAATTTTTGAAATCAGACAATCATCAATATTACAAATGAAAGTTAAATGGAAAAAAAAAGATTCACATTTGACTTTCTTTCTTTTTTTTTTCTCGATATTTCTAATAACTTCTCGATATTTTCTTCTTTTATGATTTATCAAAGCATTTTAATCTGCCGGAAATAAGTTTGTTATCAATAAAATTAAATGACTATAAAATAGATGGATTATGGAATAAGTTGGATTATTTATCATATATTTATCAGTATGTTAGTTTCAAAATAATTTCCCATTTATTTATTCAAATTTTTGATAATAATTTTCTTTTTTTTTTAAATTTTTATTAAAAGTAATTGTTGATGAAAATGAAAAGTTTCATTTAATTTTTTATTTACTTTTCTTCATTTTGCAAAATTGTTGTTATTTTTAAATATAATTATTGCGATGTTACTTTTTTAATAAAAATTGCAAACGTACGCTTACATAACTCTAACACACGTCGAGAATTATAAACGTACGTTTGCACAATTCTAGCACACGTATGAGAATTATAAACGTACGTTTGCACAACTCTAGCACACGTATGAGAATTATAAACGTACGTTTGCACAACTCTAGCACACGTATGAGAAAATGAACGTACGTTTGCATAAATCACGTTGATACATTTATTAATGAGATGATATAATTTCACGTGAAACCATTTAATTACATGAGAAGAATCATGATTTCATGTTGGACATATCACGAAGTTATTCATTGCCAGTAGAATTGTAAACGTACGTTTATATAATTTACGTGACTTCTATTCGTAGTGATGACATAATTTCACGTGAAACCATTTAATTACATGAGAAGAATCATGATTTCATGTTGGACATATCATGAAGTTATTCATTGCAGTAGAATTGTAAACGTACGTTTATATAATTACGTGACTTCTATTCGTAGAGATGACATAATTTCACGTGAAACCATTTAATTATGGGAAAAGAATCATGACATTTACATTTAATTATCAGAGAAGAATCACGATTACAGTAGAAGAATCATGATTAGACATGTCATGAAGTTATTTCACTACAGTAATATATAGATATGTGTTACTGTATAGTGTCAATTTAATGATGGATGCAAGAAATAAATAAATAAATTCGAAATGAGTTTCTAAACAGGAATTTTATAGAACAGCATATATGTATGCATAAGAACGAAGAATTAGTAAATACCAATTGACAATTTAACGGCCCATAAATTTGCTATTTTCGAACCGTAAATGCCTACGCCTTATCTTTCAACAAAAGTTATCATTTCTTTTTTTTTTCTTTTTTTTAATTGTCTCCAAATATATGAAAAAAAAAGGAAAAAATTGTATTGCTAATATTATTGCTTGTATAGAGTTAAATCTGAGATGCTGAGAATTTCGAGAATTCATTCAATGACAAATTCATTGATGAAATAATAGATTAGCCATCATTTTATTTGAATTGTTCGATCATTTTCTCCAAAAACCTGCAAATGTATTACATTTAATGATAGCTTATTGAAATAAAATACTTTAGTTTCTATTTGCATTGATTCTCGCCTGACCTTTGACCTCTTGATGAGAGATGACAGTGCTGTTTTTATTTCTTCAAAGAAATCTTCACAGAAGCATCAACAAAAAGTAAATTTGTGTAAAAATATATTTTCTTTTTAATCTCATCGAATTCATCCATTCGATATTTTTGTTTATCGTTCGTCTTACATTTGCGGAATTTTTTTCATTTTTATATTTACCTTTTTGTTATCATATTTTAGCATCATGTATCATTAGCTAATCATTTATCAATCATTGTACTAATTGCCAATCAATTATCAAAATTTTATCAATCAATATTCATTCATTAACTAACTTATTTTTTTTTTTTTTTTGATGCTAAAATATTCTTATCAAAAAGAAATTGTTATCAAGAAATTCAAGTTTTTTATTGATTTTTTTTTTTTTAAACGATCGCTTTCTTCAATTGATCCCATTAAATGATCGTTCTATTGATATATTCTTCATCTATAATTGATGATATTTATATTGTTATCATCCGATACATTCCATTCTTTAACAGAAAAGACATAAAAAGGAAGAAATGATCAATCCATCCTATTCGATCGTTGTAGATGTCAACATAATATTCAAAAATGACCTTCCATTGTTTCACTATGATAATAAATCAATCAAATTAACAATTTTAAAAAAATGCAAATGAGATGGCAAGAATGATAGCTTTTTCTTCAATTGTTTACATCATTCTTGTCTTATCCCATTAGATGCCTTTTTCGTTTTGGGTAAAAATTTAAATGATAATCATTAATTGTTTGCTTGATTAGGTTATCAATTGCTGTTAAAAAATTCCCACAATTTTCACACGTTATATTATTGTTATCGATAAATATATAACGATATGCTGCTATCTTGTATATTTTCAAGAATTGATTTGAAATGCTCAATCGATTAATGAAGTATCTGAGCATGATAATTAATTATCATTTAATCAATGATTATAATTTGATTATGATTAAAAATGATGATTTAAGTATGTGTTCGTTATATATATTTGATAAAGTGATAAAAATTTTATTCTAAAATATTCATATAAACTAATATCATTTTCTATGATAAATTTGGGCTATTTATTTGCTTAATTTAACAATTATTTTTGGCTGTTAAAAATATCAAGAATAGATCGGTTATTGATTTGATTAAATTTTAAGACATATAGAAATGATTGGCATGATAGGTTTATTGATCAATTATTGATTTGATTAAATTTTAAGACATATAGAAATGATTTGGCATGATAGTTTATTGATCAATTATTGATTTGATTAAATTTTAAGACATATAGAAATGATTTGGCATGATAGGTTTATTGATCAATTTTGATTTGATTAAATTTTAAGACATATAGAAATGATTTGGCATGATATGGTTATTGATCAATTATTGATTGATTAAATTTTAAGTCATATAGAATGATTTGGCATGATTAGGTTTATGATCATTATTGATTTGATTAATTTTAAGACATATAGAATGATTTGGCATGATAGGTTTATTGATCAATTCGAGATCGAACAATTGCTACAATCATTTTTTTCATTCCATTCTGTTGGAAAATTTAAAAATGAAGGAAGGATATATTGAAAATTTTGAAAATTTTTGAACATTTGAATAAACAAAATGAGATATGAATGAACGAATGAATGAATATGATAACTTCTATGATAATAATTCTATTAACAATCCCTCAAATAGGCTTAAAAATGAATGATATGATAGCTTCTATGATAATAATTCTGTTACGATCCCTCAAATGTGATAAAATGAATGATATATAATTTCTGTGATAATAATTTCTGTTATGATCTCTCAAATATGATAAAAATGAATGATAATGATAACATTTGTGAGATAAATCTCGACGAAATTGTCCGAATAATATGAATTAATCGAAGATTTATGACGATTATTTATGAAAAACACGATGCAAATGACAAAATAAATTGAATGCTCAGATAACTGAAAAGATGAAAAATAATTCAAACTTCATATATTACTAGTACCGGTATCACTTCTTTCGAAACTATTCATAACTGATAGAGACTGATATTTAGGGGCTGATATATGATAAAATTTTCTGTAATCATCAAATATTCATTTATCAATTCATTTTTGATAATTTTCCTTTCTATTTTTTTTTTTCTCGGTGAAAATTTTCCAAATAAAAATAAAAAAGTATTAATCGATAATTATCATAGGTATTAATTGATAATTATCATAGCAACAAATCAAAAAATAATGTTTTTACATATTTTTATTTTGAGAATTTTTATATTGATATTAAATGTTTATGTTTCATATCACAAAAAAAACTTTCAATCCTTAACTCAACTTTGTTTATAAACTTTAATTTATCGATTTGACTGATAAAAAAGTAAAATTTGTTTACTCTTTTTTTTTTTTTTACCAATGAATCATTCCTCTCATATTTCTCCCTTTCTTTCCTTTAATTTTTTAGTTTATCTTTTTTTCTATTTGTGTCGTTCGCTTTTCTCTTAACAAAAAATACTTTTAATTATTTCCCGATTTTAAGTAAAAATTTAACTTCTATGACTCATTCTCGAGTTAGAACTTAAAATAATCGATAAATAGATGTAATATTTTATTACCCATTCTCGACTTTAGAACTTAAATAAATCAATAAATAGATGTAATATTTATACCCATTCTCGACTTTAGAACTTAAATAATCGATAAATAGATGTAATATTTTATACCCATTCTCGACTTTAGAACTTAAATAATCGATAAATAGATGTAATATTTTATACCCATTCTCGACTTTAGAACTTAAATAATCAATAAATAGATGTAATATTTTATGCCACATTCTCGACTTTAGAACTTAAATAATCGATAAATAGATGTAATATTTTATACCCATTCTCGACTTTAGAACTTAAAATAATCATAAATAGATGTAATATTTTATACCCATTCTCGACTTTAGAACTTAAATAATCAATAAATAGATGTAATATTTATGCCCATTCTCGACTTAGAACTTAAATAATCGATAAATAGATGTAAATTTTATACCCGTTCTCGATTAGAACTTAAATAATCAATAAATAGATGTAATAGATGATATATTTTTCAAATATCATTTCATTAAATTATTGATTTATTTGATCGGAATATATCAACATATTTTCTTATTTCTCTTCAATCAGTAAATAATTCAACTAATGCCAAATATATATATAAATCTTTCAAAGATAATATCAATTATTTTGGCTATAGATTATCAGTGATTTCAGTTATCATCTCTCCGTTTCCGCATCTCTCGATTCAATGTCATGTGTAAAAATCTCACTCGAGACTTTCACTCATTCGTATTCGATCATTTGTTGATCTCTCATCCATCATTTTTATCTATTTTACATTTCACCCTTTCCCATTACTATCAATTCCTGTATTTTTTTTTTAACTTTCAAGATAAATGGATTATATCAGTATTGCACTTATCTCTTATCTCTTATCTCTAATTTTAACTTCTCTAGCTTCAAAATTATTGCATATCCTCTTCCAGTGAAAGTGCTTTTCTACTTTTTCTGAAATTGTCTCGACAAAGAAAAAATTTTCTTTTCACACAAATGTTTCAAATAGTTTTCTTAATTTTAGCTATGAATTCATTTCTTGATTTGATAACTCTCTCAAGAATTCATCTCTTGATTTGATAACTCTCTCAAGAATTCATCTCTTGATTTGATAACTCTCTCAAGAATTCATTTCATGAGTTGATAGTTCTGATCCTGATTGGCAGTAAAAAAAGAAATATTACATTAAATCCAATAAAATTATATCTTCATTATCATTTTCAAACTTTCGCGCAATTCCACCGAATTTATCAATCTTTCTGATCTAAAATTTCACTATCGAATTCTCGCTATTTCAATCCTTGACTTTGACATTGATAATAGTTTGATCGATGAAAGAGAAAAAAAACAAATAATATAAGATATTTCTAATCATCTTTGTTGATATATAAGAGAATTAGAGAAACGAAATACTAGAGATTGTTAAATAAATTTGCAACTACAAATAATTATCAATTAAAACTTAATTGATATGGGAATAGACTTATACTGATATGAGAATAGACTTATACTGATATGAGAATAGACTTATACTGATATGGGAATAGACTTATACTGATATGAGGATAGGCTTATCTTTTGAACTTTTTTTTTTTTAATATCTAAGTGATTTTTTTTGAACATTGTCGAGAAATAATATATGCATTATCTGAAACTTTTACATATGCTCTCTTTTAAAATTCTATATCGGTTGAATTTCTCTAAGTTTGTAATAAATTTCAGGCCGTAAAATATTTCATAATTATGCACAATAATTTATCAATGAAGTAGCGCTTCTTTTGTTTTATCAAAGTACATTAGCGCCTCTTTCTTTGAAATATTTGATGGATGAGCGATTTTAAGGCACTGATAAAATATGTATTTCACAATTCCAATTTCATTTCCTATCCATAAAACTTTTAAATAAAATTGAAATTGAAGAAATCCTATTTCCTTCTTTTATTATCATTACAAATGCATATCAGCAATCATTTATCACTTAGAATCTTAATATACAATAATGATTATGATAACAGTGATTTGATTCTGGTAGAATATTCTAACAGTTGTTAGTATGATAGTAGGAATGATAATTACTGGTGCTAATCTCAATATACAATAATGATTATGATAACAGTGATTTGACTCTGGTAGAATATTCTAACAGTTGTTAGTATGATAGGTAGGAATGATAATTAATGGTGATAATCTCAATATACAATAATAATTATTATAACAGTTTTGATAGAATATTCTAAGAATTATGAGTATGATAATGATAATTATATAAGTTTTATTTATCATAGTTTAAATTCAATAAAAATCTGTTCGAAATCAATTTTCTATTGGCCCATATTTTTTAATTACTTATTGTTTACAGAATATTAAAATACTAGGCTATTAAAATATTTCATCTGAAACATCACAATATCACTTTTCATTGTAATGATATTAAAATATCATCGATAATGATAATTATGATAGTATTCAAATGATAATAAAAATTTTTAATATAATAATAATATAATACTAATTTTAATACATCCTTCATTTCTCATCCTAATTGTTATATGCGTTAATTTCCGCTCTATTGTTGAAGATTTTTTTTTTTTTCTTGAAGGTCAAAAAATTTTTTGAAAGGTGAAATTTTTCTTATTTTCTCTTTGTCATGAAGACCTATTTTTTTGAACTTTTCAAAGCTGAATGATTTTAATGAAAATTAAACATTTCAAAAGTTCGATAGATTATGCAATCTTCTCGAACAAATATTTCTCTCAAATTGAAATTTTAAACTGAATTAAGAAATTATTGAATTATTCCAGAATTAATTATAGCTATTATTAATATTGAATTAATCTAGAATTAATTATAGCTGTTATTAATTATTATGAATGTTTCAAAGTTCAAGAATTGTATGATCGAGAGCAGTAATTAGCAGAAATAATGGGTTCAAGAGGCAAAGAATTCTATATTTCAAGTGCTTCTATTTAATTCGAATTTATTCAATAGCCAAGACCATTTCAGAATATGTTGAAAGGAGCTAGGCTTGGAAATTTGCATTTTATGATCTTCAAATCAAACTGACATATTTAATAAAGCGAATGTCTTGGCCAAGATGATTTTTGAATAGGTTTTATCAGTGCCAATCATCAAATTATCCATTTAATTTTATACACTGATTGTGATTTCAATTGATATTTGTGATATCAATTTTAGATGTAAATATATGTTTTAAATAAATTTAAAGGAAGAAAAATAATTCAAATAATTCAGATGTAAATATATGTTTGCAATTTTAAATTAAATTCAAATTTAAATAAATTCAGAATTTCGAATAAAATTAGTTACTATTTTATTGAATTTTATTAATTCTGTAGCAATTTAGTCGAGCATTGAATTTGAAAATTTTAAAGTCTCGAGATTTATAGTTTTAAAGTCTCGAGATTTATAATTTTAAAGTCTCGATGTTTATAGTTTTAAAATCTCGAGAGCAAAATAAATGTCTAATTTTGTACTAAAAGCATTAAAATTGAAAATTAAAACAGAATTCATTAACATGTAATTGATTGACTGATTTAATTAGCTTAATAACAAATTTTTTTTATTGCAGAATAGATAAAATTTTATGGAGGCTGAAAGCAGTTAAATTTAAAAGAAATTAAAGGAAGAAAAATTAACGAGACAGATAGCAGAAAGGAAGATGACTGATTGACTGACTGATTATACTGATAATCAGATGTGAGGTTTGTCAAACGAATGAAATATTCACATTCTTTTTTTTTTTTTAATTTTCATTTGTCACTTTTCGTTTAATCAATTTTATTTTATTCTATTCTATTCTATTCTCCTATTCTATTCTATTCCATTCCATTCTATTCTATTCTGTTCTATTTATCCTATTTTAATTTTAATTACATCTATAATTATATGCTAAAATATTCACATTCTTTTTTTTTTAAGTTTTCATTTATCACTTTTTGTTTAACCAGTTTTATTTTATTCTATTCTCCTATTCTATTCTATTCCATTCCATTCTATTCCATCCTATTCTATTCTATTCTATTCTACTTTATTCTATTTTAATTTCAATTACATCTGTAATTATTTGCTAATTCCAACTAAATCCTATCTAATTCCTATTTGATAAACTGATGGAAATGTTTTTGGAAAGAATTATTCCGATGTAGTAATTATTCGGCAGCAGTACCAACCAATCCAATCTCTAACATTTGTTTCCGCAACAATTCCTTCCTGTCTTCTCGAAAGCTAGCTTTAAAACTAACAGATGTTTGTTTACCTTAACAAATCTCACCTGTCTCCTCCTCCTCCGCGCTCCGCCACCTTTTCCGCCTCCTCCGCCTCCGCCCCCCGCCTCCTCCTCATTCTTCTTCTTCTTCTATCTTCAATACATACCGTTCAGGGCAAAGCAAAACTAAACATTCCATTTGTTGTACAAATTTCAAAGCAAATTTCACCTTTTGTTGATTGGCCTTTTCCCATTTGCTGCTAATTCATCTCAGTCGGCGAGCTTTTCTTTTGTGTTCGTTAAAAAAAAGTTGGCAAACTTTTTCGATCCTTCTTTCCACCATCACTACTATTACATTTCGAATACAATCTATACACACACACACACACACAAATATATATTATCATCATCATCACCATCATCATCATCATCATCACCATCATCATCATCACCATCACCATCATCATCACATCATCATCACCATCATCACCATCATCATCACCATCCCAATTGTTCCTTCAATTTTCATTTCCATTTTTGTTACATTAAATAAAATGCTTTCTTTTCTTTTCTTTCTTTTTTTTTTTGCTTATTCTATTCTTATTCTATACAATCGTATTTCTTAGTTACTATCATTCTTTTCTATTCTCCTCTTATGTATATTTTTAATTTGAGGATAATTTTTGAGCATTTCCTCGCAATTTGTTACATTAAATAAAATGCTTTTTTTCTTTTTTTTTTGCTTATTCTATTCTATTCTATACAATCGTATTTCTTAGTTACTATCATTCTTTTCTATTCTCCTCTTATGTTATATTTTAATTTGAGGATAATTTTGAGCATTTCCTCGCAATTTGTTACATTAAATAAAATGCTTTTTTTTCTTTTTTTTTGCTTATTCTATTCTATACAATCGTATTTTTTAGTTACTATCATTCTTTTCTATTCTATTCTTATATTTTTAATCTGAGAATAATTTTGAGCATTTCTTCGCCGTTGTTAACATTCTAATCTATTCTGAGTAATTGTTTATTTTATTTTATTTTCCTCATTTCCGTTTCATTTCTTTATTTAAGCATAGTATAAACTGGTAGGAATGTTTTGCTTTTTCTGACTCATTCAAAATTATTATTCCAATTCTTAAACTTATTTCTGTTCTTATATTATATTGTATTCAATTCATTCATTTCAATTCGTTTTTATCATCGTTTAATTACTAATTGATTCAATTAATCTTAACATTTAATTAATCTTATCACTTGAGTTACCAGTAGCTTCAATTAATCTTTATCACTTAATGATTTCTCTTTTTTATATTACCAGTAATACAGTAATCTAACATAAATTGAGCATTTTTGAAGGGATATTATGTCTTATATTATATTATATTCAGTTCACTTATTTCAAGTTTGTATCATCTTTTAATCACTATTTGCTTCAATTAATCTTATCATTTAATTAATCTTATCACTTGAGTTACCAGTAGCTTCAATTAATCTTTATCACTTAATGATTTCCTTTTTTATATTACAGTAATACAGTAATCTAACATAAATTGAGCATTTTTGAAGGGATATTATGTCTTCAATAGCAAATGAATCATATTATCCTATAATTATTCGTTCAAATTTAAATTTAACATTTATAAAAAAAAAAAATGATGCCACGAGATGATGTCATCCGGAATCATTCGAAAACATCGAAACTATTAATGCATCCTGTCTTGAAGACATAAAATTATAATTATCATTTAGAATATTCGATCACATTCTCTTTTTTCACGATGATGAATTTATAAATTTATCAATTTGCTTATCACTATCTTTCTAACTTATAATTATTAATGATATTTTGACATGATAATTTTTGTTTTACAAATTAATGCAAATAAGAATTTAAGAGCAAAAAATATGTGCATTGTTAATTACAAATGAATTATGCATTATGCAAATTAGAAGTTAATCCTTTTTTTTTGATAATGATGTTAAGAAAATTGTAATGCAATATTTTCATGTAAATTCCGTTTTGAATAATCAATTCATTAACACTTTACTGAGATAATGATATTTCAAAAAAATTAAATTTTCATTTTATAAAACCTAATTTAAGGAAAATAATTTTTAAATTGCATCAATTTTTTATATTTCATTATTTTAATTTTAATGGAATTAGTAAATTAGTTATTATTTTAATGAATTGAATGGATTAATCACGTTGTAGGAGGAAGAGAAATAAAAAAAATAGCTATAATTCGGGATAAAATATTTTCACTTCGGTGACAAACCGTTACTGTTCCGTAGACTTATGCCCTTAATTGGGTTGATTTACAACTTGACCCGATGACCCCACACAAGAAACAATGATTGATGAGACGATGGAGGGATTGTGATGTTTGAATGGATAGTTTTTGCTTTTTATTTTCGGAATTGCTTTTCGTTTATGCTCTCAATTAAATGATGAAATTATTATTTTTATTATCATTCTCATCGTATTAGTTCCGAAAATTTTTTTTGTGTTTTCAATTAATTCTTAATTCTAATGTATTTGATTTTCTTTAGCATTAACAATTGTTGTTATAAAATTCCACAAAAAAATCTCGTATATATCAAATTCTTAAATATGAATCTACAATTAATTTCCAATTCAATTATTTGTTTTCTTTTCTTGCTGAATATCAAATTTTACTTATTTTTAAATTTCATTTAATTCAGCTCATAATTTTCATTGTTAGCTTCAAATGAATGATTAGCAAAATTGATTCCGTTAACCTTAAATGAAATGATCTTAGATGAAATAAACGATCATTATACTTGCTTCATTTGACATACATTATATTTACAAATTGTTCATTCAATCTATCTATTCACTATCTTGTTGTTTACTTAACACCTCAATTTTTTGTTTGCTTGTTTCTTTGTTCTATTCTTTCGATAGAGGAAGTCATCAGTGTTCGTAGGATTAAAAATTGATGATATGAACATTTCATAGCAAATAATTGATATGTTTTTGTAATCAGCTTTAAGATGAAAAATCTATCATCAAATGGAAAATACATTTCTGATAATTCCTCTTCTCTCTTTGCTTACCTAATATTCTTCTTATTCTCGTTCTTTCTCCATTCTCTCATCTATCTCGTAATTCTCTTGCTTATTCCGTTTTTCATATTTTCTGATTGATATTTTATTTTTCATTTCATACCATTTATGACCTTCATTTATTCAAATACTTGATATTTTTTGTGAAGATTTTCCGAAATCTTCATTAATTCATATTTCAAAAATTTACTAGAATGTTCTAGTTCTTCCAAATTTTAAAAATAGCAGTCCATTTTGATTGATCTAATCATTCTTATTGTATTTGCATCCCTCTGATCTCTCTCTCTCTCTCTCTCTCTCGATATTACTCATCATTCATTCATTATAATTTCATATCAAAATCAGATAACAATTGCCCACATCGTTTGTAAGATCTTATCATTCATTCATATAAATAATTTTTACTTCAATTACATAATTAATCAACTAGCTTGAAGCATATTTAGAAAATCAAACGTAAGTTATTTTAAAGATAATATTATTCAAACATATACAGTTACTTAGTTCCGCAATTGATATATAATACGTGGTAAATACTTAATACTTATTTTGAAGTATTTGCATTATTTATTAAATGCAGAGATGATTCAGTGGTAGATAGCACTTACTTAATATAATTTAAAGTACTCTGTAAACATAGAATTAACCGGATGTAAGCAATAATATTTTATATATAAGAAATATCGGAAGAAAATGCAAGATTAAATATTATCAATACAAGGAGATTAGATAAAATTGTTTGATAAGAAAAAAATTTTATCATTTTTTAAAATTGATTTTTAAAAATTAATTTTAAATAGAATATAATTTTATGATAAATATTTTCATTCATATCTATGTAAAACTTTTTTATCTCTCTTACGCGTACATACATGCATACATATGCGATAATTATCAGTTATACTGAATTGTTGTGCATCATTCATTCCAATCAAAGCCTCCCATTTTTTTTCTCTCTCTCTCTCTCTCTATCATCTCTTTTTTTTTTTTTTGTTTTATTTCAGATGAATTACGGATGAAACCGGTCAATAAATATTTCTCTGATGCTATCAGCGTATTTCCAAGTTTAGAAGTACATAAATTCTTTCAAATTCATGGTATGCATTTCGTATCATTTGGTGATGATTAGAAAACAAAAAAAAAAAAGTTCATGTTTTAAACAATTATTTTTTAGGCGGGATTTGTCAAAAGTTACTTATATCGATGAATGTATTCATGAATCATAAGAGATAGCAATGAGTTTAAATTAAAGCGGGAATATTATCCAAAATAAATAGCATACTTATCACATTACTAATCTCATTATCATAGTAATCTGGTTTTCCATAGTCCTTTTAAGACATATTGTTTAGATTTTTATCAAGATTTTAGGCTAAGAATTATGACTTTGTTTTCACTGAAATAGAAAAGGTCGAGAAATAGTAATTACTAGAATATTTTGGATGTAAATAGTCGAAATAGATCCTAAATTAAAATTAAAATTGAAATTGAATATCATCATTAAATACGAAAAATGATTATTATAATCTTAAAAGTTGCGAAATATTCTGCAATGAAACAGAATGAAAGCAAAAGTTAACAAAATGATGATAAAAAAAAAAGTAGGAAATGATAAAATAAAAATAAAAGAAGAGATTATTTGTGTTTATATGACAATTATATATGTCTGTTATAAATGAAAAGTGAAACAATTAAATTGCAGGAATTTGTAAAAATAGTCCAAATGATAAACCAGTTATTGAATTACGAATCTCATCGGAGGTGCCTTTCGATCTCTTGCCTTCATTAATTTTTTCAACTTATTCCCTTTACACCAGGTTTCTTTTTTATATTAAAGGTTATGAACTAAATTAAAATTTTAATTTGACAGTATAATGGAGAATTATTAATGTTGGTAGTTTAGACAAATAGTGAATTGTATAAAGATAATTACAAAAATTTATTGACCATTCAATTAATGGTCACTAATTTATTATTAATATTCTTTAAGCTATTTATATATATATATTTTTGCAACAAAATATGAATTCAAATAATTTATGAATTACAAATTTTTTTGTAGATGTTCGGATAAAAAACATACATTGTACATAATCATCGATGTTCGTGACTGCTCCAAGGAATGTTTCTATTCTTTCCTTCAAACACTACGACAGTCAGCCGTATGTTGCTATTGAAATTAATCCATTTCAGTTCATAATATTTTCGAATTACCACTAATTAAATTTTTCGAAATTTATGTTAGATTCTACAATATTGAGCCGAAAGATAAAATAATCTTAATTCTTGACCGATTGTTGGCTAGTACTGAGTATATACTTTATGCTTTTATACCAATTTAAAATGAATATAATTTGTCGAAATTCAAATAACTGATTTTACTATATTGATGTGAATATATTTTTTTTAGTCTTGGCTGGAAGGTACGATTGATTGCATATTATGGGTTACTGGATCCTCTTTACATAATATTGAAGATATCATCAATGAAGATCTCATCTTATCACGAACTAAGGTAGCTTTTCTTAAGAATCTCTGAATCGTTTTCAAACATTAATTTGTATTTTAGTTGTAATGCACTAGAAGGAATTAAATACAGAATTTAAATTCCATTTCAGAATATCGTGGTCGATATTGAGGGTATTACAAAATATATTGAAGCGGGAAGTTTTTCAACACATTTGAATGGCTTAATAGATCCAGCAATTACACAGCATTTTCTTCGCATGCGATTTGTTAGTTCTTGTTATTTGTTTGAATGAAGATTGTATAAGGTAAAATATACAATCTTACAAAAAAATTAATGATTGTTATCATTGAGTTATTATGACTGTCGATAATGTGAAAATATCGATCGTTAATCTTACAAACGAAGCACAATAATTAGGCTGTTTCGTTTGAGCTATTGACCATTTGAATGTTTAAACCTTAGCTTAATCATTTTTCCTCTAATATCATTATGTGCCTCCTGTTTATGTAAAATTAGTGTATGTAAAATACCTATTTCCATATTTATTCAGTATCAACAAAAATTTTAAGTTTTCAACTAAATATTACAGTGTGTGGAAGATTTGTTGAAAAGAACGCATAAAACGGCGAAACTTTATATGAGCTTACATGAGTATCTAAAGCAATTCGAAGTGCCACAAGATCTCACAACCGCCAACATTGATTTATTGCGCAGACAATCTGCAGAGTACATATTTTTTTCATATTTGCAAATCGCGTTAGTACACTGATTTCATTGTTTTTAAAAAGCTAACACAGTTAGCACAATTCTAGAAATACTAATTTTTTATATTTTTTCAGCAAGCCACTACTAGCAATCTATTGATTCTCCCTTTTATTTTTCTGATCAAAAAAAAGAAAATTGAAAGAAAAATAAAAACTTCAAAAACTAAGGGATTTACAGTAATTGCAATAGAAATATTTTAAGTGAATTTGAGTAGATCATAGATGTTTTTTAATTTTAATTTTTTTTTTTAATTAAGCATATGAATGCATTTTCATATCAATTCAAATGAGTGCTAATAGTATGAATTAATAGTTTTAAGAATTATTAAATTTTCTAATGTTATAATGTATGTCCAGGATGTTGAAATTTTTATAAATTCCTCTACAGCAATAGTCTACAGCAGTAAGTAAACTTTTTTTACTTTACAGTAATAAATAAACTCGCAGGAAAAGAGAAAATAGAACAATGTTGGGTTCCACTTTCCCAAAAACTGGAACATACAGAAAAGTTTATTAAGTGACTGTCGAAAGCAATATTATTATTGCTGCAGCATATCATTGATGCCAGAATTATACTTTATCAACAATCATATTTTCTTCTTGTATTGAATTATAGCATTTTTTATTGACAGAAATAATTTGTTTGCTTGCTATATAAATCCTTTATCTTTATACAATATTTTGTAGATTAAGCAGTCGATGGGATTCTGTGAAAGATGAACCAGATGTGGTATTTTTGTTGCGTCGTGGAGAAGCACTATGTGAAGAACTGAAAACACAATACTACAATCTTCAACATCTTGATTCTTACCTCTTCGCGTATGTTTTATTTTTGTCATTTGAAAGCTTTTAGCTTTTTTTTTTATATAAAATATTAGAAAGTTTTATTGCAATACATCTGCGATGAAAGATGACTTCTTACATTTTTTTTTTTTTGAGCCATGAACTCTTCGGAATATTACTTTCATTTACTACTGTTTTTTTTTTTTACTGGAATCCCTTTTTACCTTAAAGATAACGATATGAGCTATCGTATAATTTAAACTCAAAGTGCATATATTCGGTGTTTGGATTTTATAGATGTCCAGGTTTGTAGTACCGTCTTTCTTTTATGTATTTATCATGAGAAAAAATTCATTAATTATTTATTTATTTAAAATCATTGCTTTTTAAAGGCCTTATTGTTTACTTTTTGCAGCGATTCAGTAAATCGTGCAGTATCAGGCTTCGAAGAAGTTCAAATGGTTATGCAGAGAAGCAATTTAAGTATATCGAGGCGACTCTATGCTATTCAATGTTCAGTAGATGCGATTGAATTTCTGAAATACATACCAGAGGTTTGTTTCTCAGCTAACTACAACGATGATTGAATTCACTTTTTAGATTATTGAAAATTATATCTTATATATCCATTTTGTTTCAGGAATTCTGTTTTATATTAATTATAATTTTTTTTTCCAAATTATTTTTTTTATAGGTAACAGAATTTATCAACAATGAAGTAAATGAGTTCGAACAACTAAAATTAATCAAGATATTCAGTGTTGTAAGGCTGACATCGCAGGTTAATTTTAACGTATTCAAAAATTTGTAGTTTCAGTGATATGTCTTTTATGCTGTCTCTTCCCTCTTCTTTCCTTTTCAATTTTTTTTTTTTTTTTTTTTTTGAAAAAATTTGGATATCTCTCAGCAATATGAAAATCTATTCTTCTCGGCATTGATTAATTTCTTTTTATTTTAGATCAAACAAGTGGACAGTAAAACCACAGAACTGATGAAATATTTGGATGAAGCTGATAGTCGTTTGAAGAAAGTAGCACATTTGCCAGAAGAAGGCTCATTTGGAAATCTCGACCGGCAAAGAATTACTGATATGTTCGATTCGTTCAACTCCTTCCTATCATCTTGTAAGCAACGTGTTATGGATGTGCGACCTATTGTTCAAGCAGCACTTGATTCCCGTATTCATATTGATCAGGTTTTTTGGTTTTTTTATTTCTTCCATTATTTGTAGAAAACCATTTGATTTTGTTCAGGTTTAGTCTTCTGAGGTTATGGTGATTAGTTAATGAAATATTTTATTTTTCTGAATCTCGTCGAATTTATTATTCTTTTTTTGAAACTGCGAATAAATAAGATTTTTGAATACGATGATGCACTTATAAATTCAGGTGTATAATTGGGCTTTACTTCATGCTAAAAGAAGTGATGATGAAAAGGAGAAGGAAATATTAATTTTGAAATATCCGTCTATTGCTATTGCTCGTCTTCACGAATATATTGCTGTTAGTTCAACTGACTACACAGTAAGTTTTATCTAGATCTTCCATCATTCAAGTTTTCAAATTTCAAAGAAAAATATATTTTGTTTTTTTTCGAAACTCATATTTCATTGTTGAGTAGAAATCATCCAAATCAAAAAAGTGAAATTCATTTATATGTTTTTTTTACAAGCTAAAAAGAAATATTAATTTCATTGTTAGGTTCGACAAGAAATAGAAAAATTGCTTTCGGACTGCGAAAAAGCAATTATGATTTTGGATCCTACACTGAAGATTTCCGATTTACGTTGTCAGATGAGCATTAGTTCAAGTCAGGAAAGTGCTGATGGCACTGCGAGTCAAGAAGTTGGAGCTGTTGATTCATGTTTTAGTGGAGAAGCTGATTGTTCCATCATTGATTTATCTTTACCAAAAAGTCATTATTCTGATTTATCGGATTCAGTATCCGATACACCGATGGAGGTTTATTCCGATGTGGAAGAAAGTTTCAGTGTTGATTTGCGCAGTGATATGGATAAAACCGAACATTCTCGGCAGCAAACGAGTCCAGCACCAACGCAATATGAAATTCCAATTTCAAAAGCAACTACTTCGATGGAACATCAACAACTGGTTGTTATTTTATTTCTCATTTTTTTTTCCTTTCCCCATATTTCATATTTCACTTCTTTTAATATTTGTTAGCCTATCATTCACATTCTTCCCTTCTTTATTCTTGCATTCTAGTAATTTTGCTTATTTGTGGCATTGATTGAATTTGCTAAAACACTCAAAAACGTGTTTAATATTTGAGCGTCCAAAATGACTTAGTTTTCTGATATAAAACAGATGGATTTCAGTTTATACATATGTCTCTTTAAGCAGAACATTTGATTTGAAAAATAGGTATTTTTATATTGCTGTTCTATTTTGGGGACCGCAAGAATTAGATGAAGTGCGATGGCGTCGCAATTCATGGGCACCATCGGTACATACTGGACCGTTGGAAATCATCGAAGAATCTGCAATTGGAGCTGCACCTGTTACTCTTAATATGACTAGTAAAGTACATTTTATATGCTTTTGGGTCTTTTTTGCTACTTCTGCTTAGAAACTAATTCAAAGTCAATTTATCTCTCTTCTAAAATTATTGCATATAAAATATATTATTCTTTGCAGGAATTTGTAATTGACTAAACCCTACAGAATTATCATATATCAGTGGGATTTTCACATATTTTTAATATTTCTTTTCTATATTGTTTTAGGTGATCACTTCAATGTCAACAAACACATTACACAAAAGGCTTGACCAACGTCGTTCCGTTAGTACCGTTCCATTACGTCTACCGAATCCATTTTTAATAAACGGAGCTGCCCGACCCGGATCAGCACGATTTGTCGTATCTCAGAAATCACGACGTCCATTGATTAGAACATCCAGCAGTGATTTTTTGGAAGAGGTGTTAATGAATTTTTCACAAAAATTTAAGATATTTCCAAATTTTAAATATCTTTTACCTGAACGGATTTATTTTGTAGGATTGTCGCTCAGATATTTCCAAATTTCAAATATCTTTTACCTGAACGGATTTATTTTGTAGGATTGTCGCTCAGCTCTAAGTGCTTTCCAGTTTTTGGATGATGATTGTTGCAGCATAGGGGAATCACCTCAGTTACCTATCACATCAGGTTTCGCACTGCATTCTTGCTTTGTTTTGTTCATTCCAGAATAATAATTTTAAAAAAAAATATTCACGCTATGGTTTTTTAGATCTCTTGTCGCATTACCAATATATTTCAATAGCTGTCGACAACTTCTGCAATATTATATGTGAATAATTAATCTCATGGATGTATCGAATTTTTTGTTTTTCCAGCACTCTCAGCTTTGGATTTCTCAATGCGTTCTGAACAAATAGATATGATCCGAGATTGGCTAAGCCCGGCAAAAACAAGTGATGCGAATTTCAGAATTGAATGTACTGTTGTTCGAGATTTGCTAGATTCGGAAATTGATTATGTCAGTGCGTTAAGACTTGTGGTTCAGGTACATTTTCCGTTTGATCTATTCCTGATTTATGCAGATAAAATATTCTATCTTTTTAACGACATTTTACATAGCTTTTTCAAAAACGAAATTTTATATAGCTTTTTGTATATCAACCAAACATTGAGAAATTAAGCTAACTTCTGTTGCTTTTGTAAGATTGCCAGAAATTAATGTTTCATTTGTAATTCAAAATTTGTATAGTATTAATGTCAATTAAAAATTCATGAAGAAGTTATTAGAATGCCGCATTCTTATTATTATTCTAAAATATTATCAAGATCTTGTATTTTTTTCTAGGATTTCATGCCAGAAATGGCTCGAATTGACATCCCGAGCGCGCTTCGTGGCAAAAAGTCATGTATTTTTGGAAATATCGAGAAACTTTTTCAGTTCCATGCTCATTCATTTCTGCCTCAGCTTATTTCACGGTTGAGGTAAATTATTTTTCTCTGCAAAAAATATTGCGTAATAATTGTTGGTCATATATAAAAATATTCTGAAGCCTTTTAATATGTTTTGCTTAAGGTTTCGTTGTGCGGATGAATCAGTTTCAATGACGACTGGACGATTATTTCTCGACAATCTGGGTTATTTTGAATTGTACGCATTATACGCAAAAAATAAACCTAGATCCGACCAATTAATGCGTGAGGCTGGACACAAGTTTTTTAGCTCTGTACAGGTTGGTAGAATAGTTGTTTTTGTTCTCAACATAGTCAGCCTTTTTTTTTTTACTTTTGAATTCACATTCGACTTCTGTTTATTCCTTTTGTTTTTTTTTTAATTGAGTTAAAAAGTTATTTTTTATTCTTCGAAATTTCCTTCTGCATTGTTTTATCCTTTTTTTACTTCAGTGAAAAATTTTCAGAGTATGGCCGATTTGTCGCATTTATTAGTTAAACCAATTGAAAGGATAGGTAAATATGCGCTTGCACTTCAGCAACTTCTTAATGCTACACCGCCGAACAAAGTGGTGCGTCTCACCTATATGTATTTTCCGTGAAAACATTTATTGTGCTTTCAAAGCAAAATTCGCATTATTCATCTTTCATTTTTTGTCGCATTATTCGCAACTTTTGTTGCGCAAGTATTTAAAAGTTTAAACTTAATTTCACATCCAACTCAATTTTAACATTTTAAAATTTTGTGTTTAAGGAAGTTCTGGAGGTGTTAGAAAAAGTATCTATGATAGTTGGACAACAAATTCGTCGTGGTGGTGATTTGTTAGCAATGGAGCGAATAAGTTGTTGCGATTTGAATCTCAAGGAGCAAGGAAATTTGTTACGACATAATACTATGTATGTCACTGAAAAACGCGGCTTACAATCTAAGAAACGCGTGCGGAATGTATTTCTATTTGAGAATTGTGTTGTCCTTACAAAGCCGAAATTATCACGATCATGGCGAGGAAATACATTTGATGAGCTAAAGTATAAAAGCAGTATACAGGTGGGCTAATTGTATTTAATTTGTTGTTTATTGAATTGGTAATTCAGTATTATAATCTTTAGATTCTGGTTTGATTCTATAGTTTAATATTTTACAGATCCATAATAATGTTTCAATAGTGGGATTCAATGTGTAATAGTTAATGATGAGTACAAATTACTATGTTTTTGGTTTTTATCAAATTTAATAATGATTTTTACGAACTCTCTTCATCCTTCGGTTAATGGTGAAACAGATTCAAATGAAATTCAATGTCAAATATATTAGTAACTGAATTGATTGGAATTCAGCAGAATCCGTCATTCTTTAGCCTCGTTTTTTAATTTTTTTCCTTTCTAAATGACAAGTTCATTGTTGAAACTTTTTGCAGCTTTATGACTAATTTTTCTCAGATTTATTGACACAATTTCCTTGATTTTGTAATGAATTTAATAAAATAAAATTGCTTCATTTTAGATGACTGATTGTGGCTTGACAGAAATGGTGAAAGATTCGAAAGTTAAATTTGAATTATGGTTCCGGAAACAAAAAAATTCGTTCACATATGTAATGGAGGTAAAATCTTATTAATTTTCAAATGTTGCTTTCTGTGTATATTTTTTCATAATATACCATAAATTTTTGTAGAAATATTTTTTTGAAGTAGTACATTATTTATTTTACTGTTAGTAACACATATTGAAATATTGCAGAATGAATTGTTTGATTTCGTGTATTTCAGTCACAAACGGCATGCATTCGTGATGCTTGGGTTGAAGATATCCGGAACATTCTTTGGGATCAAGCCATTCGAAGTCGTGAGAAGAATATTCGCGAAAAAGCAAATATGGGCATTGAGTTACATTCCTCCTATATTCATTTAGGACCACGTGCTACGGTTGGTAATAGATATTGTTGTAGACACAATAGATGGAAAATTTGAGAGAATATTTAACACCGGATTGATTAATTTAAAAATCTTATAGTATTCTTATGGGGGTATTCAATTTTTAAATAGATTAATTTAAAAGCTTATGATTTAAAAATCTTATTAAACTAAATAATTGATCTTGTGAAACGCCTGCTTACATTGGAAACGAACTACACTACTAACTGACAAAATATTCAGAATTTGCACACATTTATCTATTCCTAATCGTTGTTATCGAACAAATAAAAGTAGCATATTGAATTGAATAATTAAATCTAAATCATTTATAACATTCAGGATATTCTAAACTAGACTTTTCTGTTTTGCTATTACAGCTTAGTGGATTGCGTGATTTTGGTTTTATAGAAGGAACTCGACGACCTTGTTCACTTATATCGTTAACAGCTTCATCTTGCTCAAGTTCGAATAATTTGGGACGAGTACAAGGTGATCTCCATTAATATATTACTATTTCATTTCTTTTTTTGATGGAAATAAACTAAAAATAGATTCTGGCAGGATCCATCGGAATTTTCAGGATTGGTTGAGGCACTTAAATTACATCCTAGGCATTCACAATTTAAATTTCTTTATGAAAGAAAAAATCTGAAAAATATAGTTTTTTTTATAGAATAATTGATTCTAAAAAATTTGGATTGTAGTAGGAAGAGGTACATGCGACATTGGTGGTGATCTTTGTCGTGTGGAAGAAAGCGATGAATGGGAAAGTATGCATGAATCAAGTCCAACTATCAAATATGTGGATAGTACACTTCCACGTTTTCGAGCTCCACCACCGCCAATTCTGAATCAGAAATAATAAGATTGTTAGCCAATGAGTCACCTAAGATAGGTGTCTTGGTGTTGGTTCTGTAATTACTTTATCTCATATTTTATCAACTCTGTATATGCATAGTGATATCATTTTATTTTATTGTTTCGTTGTCATATTTTAGACTCTCATAATTTAGACAGTCATTTTTGACACTTTTTGCTCCATTACTATTGTTTACACTTATGGCATTTCACCATATCATGCTCATTAGCCAAGATTAGGCCATAACAACAATCCAAATATTCCATAAATTAAGCAGAACTTTTTCCCTAGCAAGTATTTGTCTTGTTAAACAAAAATTATCCTTATTAGTTTAGTGAATTATGATTCGATTGCAACCTGACGGCCACATGTTACATGAATAATTTATTAACTTTCAAGAATTTTAAATTCTGAGCGCAGCAGTCTGTTTACTCTACCTGATTTGCTGGTCTATTTTACAGGTCGATGCTTTACATAATTTTAAGTATCTTTCTATGCTTGCCTTACTTTTCTTAACTCAACTTTCTTGCTTTTTCCCTGCTCTTTCTTCTGAAAAGCGATCAATGTTTCGTGTAAAAGACACTGTAAACAATTTCCCAATTAATAAACAAAAATTGACGAATTTCAAAAATGGATGATTGAGGATAGTTCTTAGGTGGCTTAATACAAATATAAAAATATAGGCTGTTTAACAGCACTTTAGCTTGAATACAATAAGTTAAATTAATATGAACTGCCAATAGTATGAATTAATATATATTAATTACTTCATGACGTCACTAAGTGGCAAGCAGTAGATAATAAGAAATATTTACTAATGAGAACAAAGAAGAAAGAATGAAAGAAAATAAGAAAACTAATATCCCGATAAATAACATCACTCTCCTAAATAAACTTCAATTCTTGTTTACAGTCAATTCTTCTTCTATCAGCGTCAATCTTTAATAATATATATATATAAAGTGGTTTGGAACCAACATATATTTACATGAATAATAAATAAAATGAGATCATAATAGACACCTTATTCCTTAACAAATTACAATAGAAATTGCAATATGAAATATGAAAAGATTTATCGAATTCTATCTATTTTGTTTCCCTGCGCCTATATTTTATATATTAAACCATGCATTTCCTTCATCAGATAAAAATTCAATTAATTCTAACAAAAAAAAAGTATCTATGGCATAAGAATCGACAAAATTTGAGATTTGCCAGTTCAAAGTAAAAAAATGTAACGGACCACAACATCCGATACATCCTAACTGCGGAATGGTTAATAAAGCAGTTACTAACAATAAAGGAGGCAAACTTGAATCATTCAAAAGCTATATTGTAGATAATACATACTATGTTTCCAGCGACAATAACTATGTTGATGGAGGAAGCTGGACTTGGAACTGTTGTATGTTACCTTCTGGCAAATTCAGTGCAATCAATTGAATAGGTTGATTACCCGTACCTATGGGTTAGTTGTATTGGCTGTCCAATTTGAGTAGCTTGTACAACTGAGCCTGTTGTCAATGCTCCATCTGCGGAACCAACCTAAACAGAAACAATCAACTTATTTCAGTGGAATAGCAACAAAGCTTAGCAAACATGTAAGTAGAAACCTGGATAATTCAAGTTTCCAGACTTTCCGAAATTTCAGAATTTCCATTTAAAAAATATTAGAATTTTTGGTGCAAGAGACTGAAACGAAGTCTAGAGGACAAAGAAGAGAAAATCTGAAATACCTGTAAAACATATTGAACATTTCCATTTGTGGATGCCATGCTGTTGGCATCTGCAATAATTGATTGTATTTCTTCAGAATGTTCTTGCTGCAATATAAACATATAACTCTCAATCTTTGCAAATCAAAAAAATCGACAATTAATTATCCCAATGCAGAAGATATTCTTCAACATTGTCGGCATTCGAATTTGTGTATTATCTATCGTGAAATCCATCTGGTAACGTCTTATCTCAATGAAAGTCGCTTGACTATGAACTCTTTGAAAATAAGATTCGATCTTCGTTAGAGATCGATATGAGATAGATTTCACGATAATGCGTAAATTGAAATTAAAAGGATCATAAACTATATTTATTTCAGAATCAATTAATAAAACTATAAACGATAACTTCTCTAAATATAATAAAACGTCACAAATAATTAACTCTGTGATATGTCAACTGAACATGTATATCAGTATGATCAAGTTAATCAGCGAAGGCAAGCTACAGAAAATAAAAAAAGATAGTTTACATGACTATTATTCTGTGATGGCCATCTTTGATCTTCTCGGGGAACAATGTCGATCAAAAAATCGAACATATCGTTTCTATAAGAAAAGGACAATATTGTCTTATAAACTTAAAAAATATCAAAATTGAATGGAGAATGTTTTAAACTATATATTTTTAAAATATGCAAATTCTGCAAATATCATAAAAAGAAAAATATGTTTGCTAAAAAATAAAATAAGATAAAAAGAAACAGAACAAGAAATATTACCTGGCTACAGCTTGAGAAATGTCTGATTTCTGCAGTGTTTTCCGCTTATTATCTTCTGTATGTTTCCAAGCACTTAAGGTTAATTCTTCAACAAATATTTCTGATGCTTTCGCAAGTAAAATAGGCGTTTCTGAGCCAATCATCTGAAAAAATATGATGAAGTGAGCTATTTTAAGCAAACGACGAAAACAAAAATTCATGAAAACTGAAATATTATAGGAACTAAAATCTTAGTTTAGTGTTAAAAAGAATCAGAAATAAAAAATAATGATACTTGCCATTCGCTTAACATCATCATCCAACTTCATGATTTTCTTTATTCTCGCCAGGGGTAACTGCAGCTCTTGATGTCGACTTGCTTCACGTAATGTTTTCTGCAAAAATGTTGCAGCTGGTAATGCGCATATTAAATTTTTGATAAAATTTATTATTTTGTTTCCATCTTGAAACCGTTTAAAGTTAAATAATTAAAGATAATCACTTATCCATATAGCATATTTTTCCATACAATTTTCCAGGAAAGTATTTTTAAATTTTAGCTATATTCCGACATTGACAATTTTGTTTAAATTTCATAAATTAAACATCCAAGAATTGTAAAATGCATTATAAAAATTTCAAAGTGAATGTAAAAACAATTAATTGAAATCTTAGAAATACACTGACTGGATCAAGTGCATCAATTTTTGCACGAATACGAGGCCAGAATGAAGCCATTTCTTGATCTACATCGTATATACCACTTTCTTTTCCAAGTAGTTCATTCATCATTTCCTTGCTCCAGATGTTGAAGAAAACAGGAATGAATATGATAAAGTGAAAAATAAAATTTCAATAGTAAGATTTAAATTGCGCATTTTAATGCAAAGCAGGATTAATAGAAATTTCACTATATAAGTATTTCAGTAGTTTAGCATTTTTTAGCTAAATAAAAAAAAGCTTTCTTGTTTTCCATAATATTATATGTCCACAATCAATGCTACTGATAAGAATGCAAGATAAGAAAAAAGTGATAATGGAAATAACAAAGCAAAAAACCTGTGAAATGGAGAGCTCAGCTTGAACGAAATGTGCTTTATCATCGTCCATCATTTTTGGTATGAACAATTCATCATCAGCAATTTGTTGCTGCTGATGGTGTTCGCCATTTATTGTCGTCATTAGCACTAAATGACTAGCAAGTTTTGAATACTAAAAAAAATATTAAATATTAAGGATGGAAATTTTTGCAAACATGTGATAAGAAAACTAACTGTTTCTTATCAGTAAAAGGAATAAAAGAGGCTGAAAAAATCCATAATCCTACCTATATTATTTTTTTAATAATGCTTATAACTAAGCTATATATGATATCTTTCGCTAATTCAATCAATAAGATTTCTCTTCGATATATCTTTTTTAATCTATGATGCATTTTTATAATATGAAAGTGAAACTAATATGAATTAATAAAATTTTCAGAGTCAAAAATAGATAAAATTTATCTAATATATCAGGATGACAACTATCACTCCGCGGAGAAGCGGGGAGAAAGAGAGAGAGAGAAATGCATTTTTATAATATAAAAGTGAAACTAATATGAATTAATAAAAATTTTCAGAATCAAAAATCGATAAAATTTGTCGAATATATTCGGGATGACAATTATTACTCCGCGGAGAAGCGGGGAGAAAGAGAGAGAGAATATAGTGCATGGCACGTTACCTGAAAAGAAACATGTGAAAATCGAATTATGACAAACCATCCATTAATTCAAAATGAACATCAAAGAGAGATACAGTAGTGTCATGTTTTCGCTGCAAGATTTTCCAAAAGATATTTGATTTAATAAATATGCTTTTGTTATGTATGGGAAGTTTATTAAGTAATTTGGAGTGATTTCAAGAAGTTATATTTACATATCACTGATAAGGTATTGATTATTTTGCTAGCTAGATGGAAAAATACAATATCTTCCAGCAATGGTGATAATGATAAGCTTAAATTTATTCTTAAGCTTAAATTTATGCTCGGACTTAACTTCATGAAAAAGCCATATCTCTTCTTTTAATTAGTATCTGTAATTTTGTATTTTTATCTGTAACTTTTATGATTGAGCAGGCAGAAAATTAGCTGATAAGAGATATTGTTTTCCTTCAAGAAACAATTCTTTTCTCTCAGAAATGGATAAAATTATAAGAAAAAAGATGTGTCGAGAAAAAGACATTAATCAAACTAATATTACGTATAAATAATATATTTGAAATGAATATAAATAAATGAATATGTCACTTTTTTCTTTTGATTAGCAATCTAATCTATCATTGATTTGATATGATAGCATACCTGTCAAACACATATGCTTACTTTCTTTTCCTCCATCTTCCATCTGGAATTGTTAAAGATTGCTTTACAAATTGCTACATATTACTATTTATTTCAAAATTTTATTTCTTGCCATTGTTTTCAATTCTTATATCTTTATTACATATTTCGAACAAATGATATATGTTTATATATATATATATATATATACACGGATATGATTAAAAATGATTGTAGTGATTATTTTATCAATTTTCCTTGCTTTTTAACATCAAAAATGATTACAGTGATTACTTTATCAGTTTTTCTTACTTTCAGTATCATTCATTCAAATAACATTTGTTATACTATGATAATGCTACACTACTAATTAAAAATGATTTTAGTGATTATTTTATCAATTTTCCTTGCTTTTAACATCAAAAATGATTACAGTGATTACTTTATCAGTTTTTCTTACTTTCAGTATCATTCATTCGGATAATATTTGTTATACTATGATAATGCTATACTACATCATCAGACAAATTGAATTTTCTATCCGATGAGTTAAACCGGTAATTTGTCTTCTCTCAAAATTAGCGAAAATCTTTTGCTGTCGCAAACTTCAAAAGTAGCTTATCCACCACCGATTAACTAATTTACCTTTGTAAAGATTAGTTTTTGCGCTTCTATCATATCTCTCTCTTATTCCCTCCTTCTCTCTCTCTCTTTCTCTCTCTTTCCCTTTTTCTCTTTGTCTTGAAATCGGCTTTTTTTTTCAATTATACGTATTTCTATTATATTAAAATGTTTTTTTATTAATTTTAAATTTATATTAATTTGAAAATTTGTATTTTATTAAAATCGACAACAAAATTTATTAAATAAATGAAATATATTACATTTCGATTATTCATATTATTCTCGATTATTTATTGAAAAGATTTGAAATGATAATGAAAATAATTTCTATTTATGTTTAACATTATATCACGATCATATCAATATATCATGATCATATCAAGCACAGATCAGTGTTAATTCTTCTTCACTTCAAATAATTACGATTATCGCAAATGCTAATCGTAAAAATCAATTAACACAAATTTTTAGATTGGTAGGAAAAAAATTGTTTTTCATGACATTGACATTTTTGCACTTTGTAAGGAAATAGATATTTAAAAAAAAAATTAAAAAAAAAGAATTTTCCAGTTATGGCGATCAACGGGCGATTTTTCTCTCTCTCCCTCTCTCCCTCTCTCTTTCCCTCTATCTCTCTCTCTCTCTTTATTCATTTATCAAATTTTCATCCTCTCAACTAGTAAATTATATTTATAATTGTCGCTTCCTTTCTTTTTTTTTTTTTTTTTGAAATCAATATATGAAATTCATATCAGACTAACTTTTATCAATCAGTATTTCCAAATCAGTATTTCCTTTATTTTTATTTTTCGAGATTC
Source organism: Dirofilaria repens (assembly GCA_008729115.1). Taxonomy (NCBI): domain Eukaryota; kingdom Metazoa; phylum Nematoda; class Chromadorea; order Rhabditida; family Onchocercidae; genus Dirofilaria; species Dirofilaria repens. The sequence goes on from SNRZ01000097.1 coordinate 115,334, forward strand.
CAAAACACTTCATATATACATAATTATCAATTCAATACTTCCCTCTCGAGATTTCAGATACTTCATTTAAAGTATGCTATTTCTTCTTTTATGCATACTACAGATTCTTCTATTTCAAGCACTGTATCATTTATAAAATGTAATTTTATTCGAGAATGATCATTTCAATCTTACAACAAAAAAAGTAAAACTTATTTTTAACTTGAAAATGTCGAATAATACAGAAAAATTTCAATTGTTTAACTAAAAGTTCAACTCAATCTTTAAATCAAATAAATTTTCATATTGCTAGAAATTTCTTCATAAAATTTTGTCTCGCAAAAAATTATCATCCAATATTTAAATTCAAAAAAAAAAAAAAAAAACTAAATTCTATTTTCAAATATTCTTTTTCTTTTTTTGTCTAATTCATACAATTATAAATAAATTTTTTTTTTCGCGAAAAATGACTATTGTTCTTGCGAAAGTATTTTCGCTAACATTTATTACCTTGATAATGTTTTGATAATGGGCAATTTCTTTTATTTCCTCTATTATGAAAAATAAAATTAATTATCCATTTGATAATTAAACTTTTACTTTTAATAAATTTTAGACACATTAGACATATGAATGATTTTTACCTTTGTTTCCTCTATTATGAAATTAATTACCTGCTAATTAAGCTTTGATGTGATAATTAACCTATTTATACTTACTTTTAATAAGTTTTAGACATTTATGCAGAGGGAAGAAAAAAAAACTTTTATCAAATTCAATCATTGCTATCTCTTTCGGTGAATTATCAAATAAATTTAGTAGAAGTAAAATATGTTGCTTATCAATCTTTTGATAAATTATCACTATTATGTAAATAAATTTAGTAGAGGTAAAATATGTTGCTTATCAAGATTATTTGAATATTTTCAAGTATTAACTTTCATTTTATATATCTATCAGAATATGTTTAATTCATAATCAGAATCATTATCAGTATATCTATTATTTTGATAATTCTATACATATAGATATAACTTGAGATTTTTCATTTTCGCAGCACTTAATTTGAAGTATTTTTCTTATGTGAACATATTTAAGAGTACCCTCGAGAATTAGTTCGAGAAAGCGAAAAATTGAATAATTCTTCCATTCTTTTTCCAATCTCGAGTTGATAGTTTTGTTGTAATTGAAAACTATACTTAGAATAAAGATAAAAAGATAATTTGGTGGAAAAATTATACTTGCTAAATCTTTTTTTTTTTTTTTATTTTCTATTCCCCGTATATTTTCTATTCCCGTATATTTTCTATTCCCCGTATATTTTCTATTCCGGAATATATATTTATGAAATAATAAATCGAATAAGTTAAATATTATATAAAATTATCGATTTATATTAATACTAATCTGGCTAATATTCGTTTGCATCTTATTTATTTGTTAAAAGTCAATTTGAATAAATTTCACTTTTCAACGCCTTTGCTTGACTATGTCGAGATTAACATCTATTTGTATATTTAGTTTTTAATTAAGTGTCAAGACAAATTCTTAATTTCATCCTATTTTCATAAATACTCATCGAAAATCTTTTGGGAATAAATTCAATCTGAAATGAACTGACGAATTATGATAAAGTACTTTTTATTTGCTGGTATTAATTTTCTCGAATTGTCTCCAATCTCATCATCGAATTTTATTGATAAAAAATATCAAACGATTATCATTTTTAAATTTCAAAATTATAGTTTTGAGAAAAATGCATAATTTTGCATATGAAAATAAAAATTTTTAGAAATAAAAATTTAACTTTTTTTTTTGCTATTTGCCATATATTATTCATAACTTTTTAAATTTCATGATTTCAAATGTTTATTATATGAATCAATCGATTACATACATGTGATAATACATTTATCATTTATCATCTAGCAAAATATTTTTGCTCTATTTTTTGCCATTTTATTACAACAAATAAACTTTTCATATGATAGAATTTTTAATTTTCTAATATTTTGTATTGGCCATTTGATTCTCGCGAAAATTATCATACTCCCTTATCATCATCATTTTATTTATCTATCACTTGCTTGCTTGCTTGCTTGCTAAACAAATAAATTAAATTTTAAATGTAAACTTTAAAATCAATCACATAGGCTAACATAAATTTTAAAATAAATCACAAAATGGTTTCATTGTGAAAATCAAAGAATAAAGTAAATATTTTGTTTTCGTTCAATTTGCACTTTTTAATTTTATTCAAAAAAAAAAAGTTAATTAGCTAATAAAAGTTAATTTTATTTCTGGAAAGTTTGATTATATAAAACGCCAATTGATTAAAAAGTTTGTTTACTTCGATATCATTTCTTATCTTTCTTTCCAATTTTCAAAAGTTTTATTTTTTTTATAAATTCTGCTATAAAGTTATGGTGAAGTTAATCGTGATAAGGAAATGAAAGTGAAAATTTACTTCCTTTTCTTTGCTTATTAAATTTGAAATCTTGAATGTTATTGTGTTTAAAAATGATTCAGTATTATGACATATTTGATTAAATCGAGAATGATAAAAAAAAAAAAATAGTGAGAAATCAAGTCATCTAAGTTCAATTATTATATTGATATTTATGCTTTACACACTGATAAGAAATTCAATTTAATATATGCAAAACATTTGTGATAAAAGCAATAGTTTCTGATTATGAATTCTTATGGAAATGAATCGTGAAAATTGAAAATTCTCGACTGAAGATATTTTCGAAAATTCTCTTTGAATTTTCTCGATTGAAGATATGATTGAAAATTCTCGATTGAAGATATGATTGAAAATTCTCGACTGAAGATATGATTGTATAATTTTTTTTTTAATATATGCAGAAAAATTTTTGAATAAATGATTGAAGCGAATAATGTGAGAGAATTTGCTATCTTTTGCGAGATTATACGAAGATTTACGGAATTTATTCGAGAAATCTAAGAAGAAGCCACAAGTCTTAAAATATCAAATTATGCTTAAACCACAACAAGACCAAAGGCTATCGATCAAAATTCTATCACCTGATTCTCTGACTAATTCAAATAGCAAATTTAAAAGAAAAAAGAAGCCAAGAAGATTTTAAATCATCAAATTATTCTATAGGGATGATTTAAGTTATCGATAATTTTTGATGAAATGTCAAAAAATGCCAAGAATCGCTATATTATATAATGAACTGTAAATAATTCTTACGATAGAAGATAAGCTGAAGAATCATGATAAATGATTCGTGTGATAGAAGATGAGCTGAAGAATCATGATAAATGATTCGTGTGATAGAAGATGAGCTGAAGAATCATGATAAATGATTCGTGTGATAGAAGATGAGCTGAAGAATCATGATAAATTTAAAATTAAACTTTTTGTCAAATAATTCGCTAAAAATTAATTAAATTTTGATAAAATTTTTGAAATGAATTAGCTAATATGAAATTTGTAATATTAAATATTAAAATTTTATAAAACTAAATTTTACGCTAAGTGAAATGCTAATGTAATTTGAGCTTAGATTTCTTTTACTACGAATTCTTCAAAACTATGAAATATTTATTTATGTATATGTATTTATGTATGTATGTATGCATGTATGTATGTATGTGTGTATGTGTATGTATGTATGTATGTATGTATGTATATATAAATATATATATATATATTTATATGTATAGGGAAAATTGATATGGAGTACGAAATAATTAAGAATTTTAATATATCATTGCTTATTTTCAATTGCTTCACTTCTTCGACGCCTACTTTTCCATTTAGCTTCCTTCATCTTTATCATCTTAATCTTCATCATCGCCTTTATCTTCATCATTATCATAATCATCATCGTCATCATCATCATCATCACTATCTCGATCTTCATCTTCATTTTCATCATCATCATCTTTATCTTCATTTTCATCATTATCAACATTTTCGTCATCATCATCATCATCATCATTTTTATCTTCATTTCCATCATCATCATCATCATCAAGATTTTATCATCATCATCTTCATCTTCATCTTCATCATCATTTTCATCATCATTATCTTCTTCATCTTCATCGTCTTCTCCATCTTCTTCATCTCTCTTTATTTCCTTCATCTTCTGAAGCAATTGTTCTCGATTCAAAGAAATAATTTAACAAAAAATGAAGTCTGACTACGTCAAAATTTTCTCGTGCTACATGTACTCACTGCAGAATCAAAGATGCTCATTTATCTCTTTTTATCATTTTTGAATTTTTACGTATATTCGTAATTTTTTTTTTCAAAAAAAAATTATTAAATTATCATTCTACAAACTATTTATGATTTCTTATCATTCTATGCAAACTATTTATAATTCCTTATCATTCCATATTCATCTTGATTATTTTTGATTTTAACTGTAATATATTATATTATTTTGAATACGATGCATGCCATTCTCGATGAATCAATTAAAATTGGCATATGTCGAGATTTCAAAGTTTTTTACTTATTCATTCAATTATTTTGAATGTTTTTTAAAATCAAGGCTTAATTATAATAAATTCTAGTAATGATAATAATAATAATAACAACAATAATAATAATGATAATAATAATAATAACAAGAGCAAGCTATAAACTTTCTAGTTTTTCGAGAATGCATAGCAACAGATTAGCGAAATGATAGTTGTTTTGTTTTTCAACTTTGTTTTCATTACAAATTTCAATTTTGTTCTGTGATTCTGCTGATCTTTCGCTCTTCCGTTATCATTAGATGATAATTTAAATTAATGCTTCAATTCTGATATGATCATTACAATTAATTCGTAAAAATTCCGATTTTTGACTTTAATAAAAAAAATTTATCACTAAAAATTGCTAATTTTATCATTCCTAGAAATGAAATGTACTTTAAAAAGTTTAAATTTTTAATTTTAGCACAATAATTTTCTAAATTATCTTCGCAAACAAAATCTTTTTTTTCTTTTTTTCTCGAGAAAAAAAGAAAATCTCGAGAAAAAGAAGAAGAAGCAAAAAAAAAAAAGAAAGAAAACCAAACAATTTTCAAAATATTTCTCAAAAGTTTACGAATGTTTACATTTATTTAATTTAACACTTTACCTTTTTTCTAACAAAAAAAATAAATAATAATTCAAAATTGAGTAGTTATCTTTTTTTCTTTCTTTCTTTTCTTTTCTTTTCTTTTCGTTTTCTTTATCATAAAATATTGGAGGTGTGTTTTAGATGGTATTATGTATGATGATGTCTTTACAAACATCATTGTTGTGTATTTGTCTGATTTTGAGAAGAATCAAACCTTCCAATTTTTCCCGATACGGGCAGGGGAAACGAGTTACCTCAGTGCCTACCTCAGTGCCAATTCCCGCATCGATACGGACAGGGGAAAGAGTTACCTTAGTGCCAATTCCCGCATCGATACGAACAGGGGAAAGAGTTACCTCAGTGCCATTACCTTAGTGCCAATTCCCGCATCGATGCAGACAAGGGAAAGAGTTACCTCAGCGCCATTACCTTAGTGCCAATTCCCGCATCGATGCAGACAAGGGAAAGAGTTACCTCAGTGTCTACCTCAGTGCCAATTCCCGTATCGATACGAACAGGGGAAAGAGTTACCTCAGTGTCTACCTCAGTGCCAATTCCCGTATCGATACGAACAGGGGAAAGAGTTACCTCAGTGTCTACCTCAGTGCCAATTCCCGTATCGATACGGACAGGGGAAAGAGTTACCTCAGTGCCAATTCCCGCATCGATACGAACAGGGGAAAGAGTTACCTTAGTGCCAATTCCCGCATCGATATGAACAGGGGAAAGAGTTACCTCAGTGCCATTACTTTAGTGCCAATTCCCGTATCGATACGGACAGGGGAAAGAGTTACCTCAGTGCCATTTTACCTTAGTGCCAATTCCCGCATCGATACAGGCAGGGGGAAGAGTTATCGCAGTGCCAATTCACTTGGTAGTTTAGGAGAACAATGATCATCTTTCAATAATAATAATCATCAAATTATCATCATTTGGTAGTTTAGGAGAACAATAATCTTCTTTCAATAATAATAATCATCAAATCATCGTCATCATCATCATCATCACTCATCATCACTCATCATCATCATCATTTATCATCAACACTATTTCTGACATCAACTAATATTATTATTATTATTATTATTATTATTATTCATCGATCATCCGACCAGCCAGCAGGATCCATTGAACCTGTTCCATTGGCAATGGTCATTAATCCTAATATTACTACTTCTACTACTATTATTACTACTACTACTAATATCATTATTGCTACTACTATTATTATCATTAGTACTATTTGTTGATGTTGCTATTATTATCATCATATTCTTGATAAACAAAAAAAAGTAAAAAAAAAAAGAAAAAAGTAAATTCGAAATTTAGCTGATAATAAATAATAATCCATTCTTAAAATATCAGATTTGCTTATCACTTATTTCAATTATTCTTTTATCAAAAAGTTTTTTTATTTTAAAAATTCATCGTAACTTTGTACTTGTATTTATATATCAATATTGATTAGATTCAAACTGCTCTTTGTTTTTTTCCTTCTTCTTCCTTCCTTTTTTTTTTATCACTTATTTTATCATTTATCTTAATAATCATTTATCTTAACAAAATATTTGAAAAATGAAAATAATGAATTAACACATTGCAGATCGAATGGATGATGATCATTATTTAATGCTGAAAAAAATTTCTTTCTTTTTCATCCTATTTTACTGCTACTACTAATCATTCGTTAATTTTTTTTTTTTTGTTTTTTATCACTTATCATCATCATATTTCTATTCATTCTTCATTGAACATTTATCGAATATTTTGGCACTATTCATTTTTGCTGAATTTTCAACAAATTTAAAAAAAATACAATCGATTCAAGTACGATTGTGAGCTATTTTATTGTTTCTCGATTGGCTTCAAAATGGGTAATAAGCAAAGTTCAAATTGTTTGAATGGTTCGACAAGGCTTGAAAATATAATTTGAATCGGAAGCCAACGTTACGTCAAAATTTCTTATGCAATTTATTACGGAAATCACGTTGGATTACCGCATTTTTCACTCGAACAAATCTCACTAATGTTAGTTTTCATTTTTTTTTTTTTTTTTTTTGAATAATATTTTGTAAAATATATCAAATGGTAAGTTTTTTTTTTTAAATTAATACTTTAAATTTCTAATTCCAATTTTCGTTGTTTATATCATTACGTCACACGTAAATCATTAATACGTAGAATTATTTAAAAACAAATTCTTGATTTATGCAAAAAAAAACTTTTCTAATAATTTTTCTCGTTAAAGAGAGAGAGAGAGAGAGAGAGAAGAGGGAAGAAAAGGATGATAAAGCAATTTTATAGGCGAGGAAATATTTTTTATATTATTTTAATTTGTAATAAAAATTTTGTCAAAATAGAATAAAATTTTATCGAGAACATTCGGCAATAAACTTTTAGAATCTTATAATTAGGATGGTTTATTTTTATTATTTAAATTTTATCATATCATTAAAAATGCGATGATATATTTCAAATGATTGAAATTGATTAAAAAGGCAAAAAAAAAAATAAACCTGAGGAAGGTGTATTATCTTGGAAAATTGCTTAAATTTAGCATATCTTGTTGCTTTTTAACCAAATAGATTTTATTTGATTTCTTAGAAATAAACTAAACTAAATGATCAATAGTTATCGAAACAATATTATTGATTTATTGATTGATTAGCTTCATCAAATATCTCTTCTGCTAAGCACAAAAAAAAAAAATCAAGAATTATCTAAGCACAGATAAAAAAAATGATTAAATTCGAAAAATTTGATAAGTGTCAGGAAAAAAAGAAAAGAGCGGAAAAATAGTATGACTAATTAAAGTGAACAGGTGTTGTCTGAATTTGCTTTAATATAACTCGTTTGTTCATTCTCAGCTAAACAAGTACTTGGAGTAATTAATTATCAAATGATTAATTATCAGCCAGCTAGATATATTCATTTTGACCTTTCCTTTGCTAATTGGTGAAAAGTCGAGAGTTGAAAAAAAAAGTGAATTTTTTAAATTTATTATTGGATGAAAGTTTTTTTTTTTTTTTTTCAATTCTACTCATTCAACCTATTTTAAAAAATATCGGACAAATTATATGAATTTAATAATTTGTAAATAATGATGTCCCATTTTTTTTTTTTGATATCTTACTGATAAATTTACTTCTACTGATAAATTTACTTCTAGTTCAAAAAGATTATTTTGTTGCTTTTGAAATGTTTGATGAAAGAAATGATTAGTGTATATAATATCAATTTTGTTGATAACATATTTGATATGCAAATATAAATTTATGCATCTTCTTCTTCTTCCACCTTGTTATCACTTCTCGAGAGTCAAAATATGTTATCCAATTTTATAAAGTAATTTGATAAAATTAAATGATCAAAAATCATAAATATTATAAATTAAATGGATGTTTATTTTAAAACTAAGAAAACTTATATATGTATATATATATATATATACTAATTCATCAAATAAGATGCATCGAATAAATGATTAACTAAAATATTTGAAAAATAAAATTTTATATAAATCTTAAAAGTATAAATAAAGAAGAGAGAAGGCAAAAATATGAGAATAAAAGAAAGAAAGAAAGAATGAAAGAATCGATTGATTGAGTGAATTACAATGAATTTAATTTTAAATTGAACTTTGAACTTATCACTTATTGATTCGAATAAACTTTTTAAAACTTCACTCAGCGAATGAATCAAGTTTATTTTCATTAATAAATAATTAATTTCACAGCAACATATACTCTCACCTGTCTATTCGGATCACTTTGAAACAGGTTTGCAAGTTTCTTTGCCATCTCTCTTCTTGCAAACTTTTACATTGTTTATCGATATAGGAAGGAAATTTCTCGTTATTCTATCCATTCAAATAGAAATAGATAAATTTATATACTGATAATGATAATGATAATGATAATGAATGGATAAATTTTGAGTATGAGTGCGCCTCATCAACCTATTCAATGGTACATTTGCGCTAAACGTGAGGTAATTTTTTAATTAATTAACTTTTTAATTAACTTTGTTAAACTAATGTAAATGCTATCTAATTTTTGCATTGATTAAATTAACTTTATTAAACTAATTAAGTGGCAATCTAACTTTTAATTAATTTATTTTTTAATTAATTTTATTAAATTATTTAGATGCTATCCTAATTCTTTTTTATTTAATTATTTGTTGTTTCCGTTTTCATTTCTTTCTTTATTATAGTAATATTTATTATAAGTAATTAAAATAAAAATTATTAGTAATTTCATAATATAATATAATATTATATTATATTATATATATTATTATATATATATATAATATAACCATTTTCATTAAATATTATTTCGTTAAATATTATTTTCATTAAATAATTTATTGCATATCAGATTTTTAATTTTCAGATTTATTTATTTCCACTTTTTTTGGTAATTTATTTTAAAACTGGAATTGAATTAGTATAATTTAAAATTGAAGCATAAAAAATTAGCATTTATTTTTGATTAAATAATCAAAAAAAATTTTAATAGAAATGGAAGGAAAGAATATTCTTGAATTTGATTAGAATATATATCATCGAGACTGGAGCTTAGCAAAACGAGATTGAAGATTTTCTTTTTAATTCTTATTCGTAATTAAAAAGAAAAAAAGAAAATTCTCGAAGTAAATTAAAGAAAATAAAAAATTCTCAAATATATTTTTTGAAAAATAAGTATAAGTATAAAATTTAATTATTCCTATCTTTCAATATGTAAAATATTTTATAAATTCATCAACTATCAATGAAATTTTATTATAAAATTTAATTTTCATTTTTACACTTTTCTTTTTTTCTTTAAGAGATATTAAATTATTTTACGCAAAATAATATTTAATTGGAATTTATTTCCATATTTTTATTAAGAATATTAATTACTATTTCAATATCAATTTCATATTTCATGTGCAGAAATAGCCCATACCATTGTCTTTTCTTAAGATACTAATTAATTAATTATGCTATTGACTTGTATCATTTGCTCCTATCATTATTGATTTCATTTGGGCTATCAGCTATTAATTAATTGATTGATTAATTAATTAATTAGTGTTTTTTTTTGAATGATTTATTTTATAATGATAAACAATAAAATTGATTCATATCAATTATCTTTACAATTTTTTTTACTGAATTTTTCATTTAGCACAACCTGTGTGTTCTCCCAATGGATCATAAAAATTTTATCATTTTTCCTAAAAGCTTATCATAAATTTTTATTAAAGGAAATAAATGATAAATATTGCGAAGCCACTAATCCATTTTGTGTTTTTAATTAAAAGTTTTGTTTTTTTTCCAAACGAAAGTTTAATTGAGATTTTTTTTTTCAATTTATCGAAATTAAACAAAAAGCTATTGATAGTATTTTATTGATACCATTGATATGATAGCTATGCTAATAATATAATGCTATATTTAAAATAGTTGAAGGGTTTAAATAAAAAGTTAAGAGGGAAAAACGAAAATATTTCATTTTAATTTCATTTGAAATGCTTAATTGATTTAAACTAAATTTAATTTAATATTTCATTTTAATTTCATTTGAAATGCCTAAGTTGATTTAAACTAAATTTAATTTAATATTTCATTTTAATTTCATTTGAAATGCCTAGTTGATTTAAACTAAATTTAATTTAATATTTCATTTTAATTTCATTTGAAATGCTTAATTGATTTAAACTAAATTTAATTTAATATTTCATTTTAATTTCATTTGAAATGCTTAATTGATTTAAACTAAATTTAATTTAATATTTCATTTTAATTTCATTTGAAATGCCTAGTTGATTTAAACTAAATTTAATTAAATATTTCATTTTAATTTCATTTGAAATGCTTAATTGATTTAAACTAAATTTAATTTAATATTTCATTTTAATTTCATATGAAATGCTTAATTGATTTAAACTAAATTAGATTTAAATTTCATTGAATTGAAGTAAAAATAAAGTGATTGTTTACTTCTTCTTCATTTCTCAATTCAAAAATTAATTCTCATTTTTATTCGTAATGCATTTAATTTTATTGATATAATTTAAAATTTTCCAAATTTTTTTTTAATCATTTTCAGATGTACTTTTTTTCTAAAAAAAAAAAAAAAAAAAAACGGAAATGAAAATTAGAATTTATAAAATTAAAATTCTCGAATATGATTTCTTTCTGAAAATTTGAAAGGAATTCTTTACGTACGGTTTTTTTTTTATTCTTTCAAAATTCGTAATTATTTTTCAAATTAAATTTAAAAAAAAAAATGGCTTTGATTGGAAAAATCAAACTAAAGTATCAAAAGTACTACTCATTTTACAAAAAAGGCAATAAGGAAATGAAAATTAGAATTGTTAAATTTCAAATTCTCGATTCTCGAATATCATTTCTTCATCTTCCGAATCAAATTAAATTAACAAATTCTTTTCAACAAATGATTTGTGATTTGCTTTGTTTACATTAGCTACTATCAATGCTGCTCAATTATCAGTTGATTTATTTGAATTTCAAAAAAAAAAAATCTATGTAAACATAATCGCAACAAATTACCACATAACCATTGATCTCTTTTTTTTTAACATTTTTTTATCATAAAAATTTGAAAATTTAAAATTTAAGTTTTAGTCAGAAAGAAAAAAACTTTTGAGCAAGAAAATAAGTTAAATGAGTTGAACTTTGATCATTTCGCGGGATGGAGAATTTTTCTCGAAAAGTTTAATTATGATGTAAAATTTTAGACGAGAAAAAAAATACGTCAAATTGAACTTTGATCATAATTTTGTAACGAAAGGTTACAGAATATTTCTGCGATATGGCGATATGTATTATTATTATTGATTACTATTATTGATTTTTTGGAATTAAGAAATTCATAATTTTTTCAAAATTCATAAAAACTCATATTGAAAAATTAAAAAATTCATGATAAATAATTTCCATTCAAATTCTGCTAATCAATAATAATAATAATACATAAGAAATTTAGTTAGTAAATGATCAAAATGTATAGGTTTGCCTCTAATTCGACATATCAACAACTCATTTGTCGTAAATTTCTCGATCATCGGTATTTAGGTTAAGTAAAATTTCAATATATTTTCAAGATTCATTCACCTACAAAATAAGATTATCAAGTGTAGTTATACACATTTGAAAGATTATCTAAAATTCGTTAAAATCGAATTTCTCTTTTCGCATTTTCATCGCAAAACTCAAGGACATCGCGATAAAATGCGACCAAATGCGGCCCATCTATTTGGCCATTTAAAGTTTCAATAATAGTTGTTCGAAGATAAACAAAATAAACATTGTGAAATAAATCTTTTAAAAAAAATATTGAAAAATTATTTATAATTTGAAATTTTCAGGGAAGTAAAAAAAAAATCAAAAATTATTATTTCAAAGTTAATTTAAAGCTCTTTTCTAAATCCAATTAATTCCAATATTAATTGTATTTATTTAAAGTGCAAAATGATAGCGATTTCAATTTTCATTCTTATCAATTGATAAAGTGTAAAACTTTATGAGTTTTTTGTTTCTTGCGATTGAACTTTTGATTCTCGAATCTTTTCAAGCTTTTTATTTCTTGCGATTGAATCTTTGATTCTCGAATCTTTTCAAGCTTTTTATTTCTTGCGATTGAATTTTTGATTCTTGAACCCTTTCAGAGGGGAAAAAATTATCAGTGCTAGTTTACAGTTTGTAAAAATAACTAAATTTTTTAAAACGATTTGCGAGTTCCTGAATTTAAATTCCTCTTTTTATTACTAATTACTGTATTGCAAATCTAAAATCAAAAATATGATCGGAAATACTAAATTGATTACATAATTAGAAATATCATATTCAAATGGCCTATTTAATATGTCATTATTTTGAAAAAAAATGAAACAAACATCGTTGTCATAGAACTTTGAAACTTTTTCGAATTCAAAATTTTTTTGATTCAAAACTTTTTCAAAAATATTTGTACAATTTGAAATATTTTACAAAAAAAAAACTACGAAATGAGAAAAATAAATTTTAAGTTTCGATAATGCGACAAAGTTATTTGGTTTTTTTTTTCTTTTACTTTTCGTTATCAGTTGTAATTTTAATTATCATCAATCATTGATACTTCTAAAACGATTATCATTGTTCATTACCTTTTTGATTCTATTATTAAACAACAGATAACAAATTAGTGTTTCTTATTTTAGGGAGAAATTTATGGAATTAATCTTTTATCGAAATAATTTAAAAAGAAAAAAATAGGAAATAAATTCTATAATTCAAATTTTCATATTTTAAAAAATATTAGATACCATTTTTTTAGCTATTAAAATAAGTAATAACAAATCATTAATAATTATTTTATTAAAATAATTAAAATATATGAACTTTATAATTTGTAATGGAATATCAAAATTTTAAATTTAAATTTAAAATTAATAGCTATGAAAGTAATCGTTGAATTCGAATATTTTATTATTTACAATTTTTAAGTATTTAATTGGAATTTTTAGTAGCCATAAAGTATAAATGATTGAATTATAAAAATTGTTTAACGAATAATTGATTATTATTTAAAGTTTCAATGAATTTATTATTTAATATGTTTGCATATATGTAAAAGTCATGATATCATGATTATTTGTTGATAATTCAAATAACATTCATATGATTGTAAATGATTAGAGAATTGATTAAAATTTATCAATAATATGAAGGAAAAGAAATTTCATGAAATTATTTTTATTTAATTTTATGAAATTATTCAAAATTGAAATTTTTATTTTTAAGAAAGAAAAAATAAAATTTAAAGAAATTCTTTTTTTCGTTTTTTTGTTTTTTTTTTTTTTGCGAAATATTCCGTATGTTAAAAAAAAGATATGATAAGCGAAATAGCGGCAAAACTCTTTAACTTTAAATTACTATTATTTTTAAATTAATGTTTATGCGTATTTTTAAATTTACTAACTAATTCCAATTAAATCTGATCAATTAGTACCAATAAATTTCAATTGGAAAAGATTACATCAAAATCCTTTCGGTATTAACTTTTATCAGTGATAATTGATGCTGATAAATAATCAAACATTGGCATAGTTTCTTAATGAGCTTTGGCATGGGTGGGGAAAAAAAAAACTTTGTAAATAACAAAATTTCAATACATAAATCAGAATTTTAAATATTTAAATGAAATTTGAAAATGTTTCTTCAAATTGATTATCAATAGAACCAAAAAATTTTATATATTTTTTTTATTATCAAAGGAACCAAAAATTTTATATATTTTTTTTATCTCTATGATATTATGATCAAAAAAATTATCAGTTTGAATATTGCTGTTTATAATTTTGATAACTGATATGATCAATTTAATTGTTCCTTCGTTTTTATTCAATTTACGAAACTTAATAACCTGAATTGTCCAATTTGTTGTAATATAAATAGACGATAATAAAGCGATAAAATTTATTCAAATATTCTGATATAAAACTTTATGACCGATTCAATGCAAGGTTACAAATATCTAACTTGATTATCAAAAGAATTTTTTTTTCTGATCGTTTAATGATAATAATAAAAATGATAATGGATCAATTTTATTTCTTATCAAATTTTTGATATTTCTAAAGATAACTTTTGATAATTTTATGTATTTTTTATTGGCATTTAATGCATAATTTTTATTTCTCACAAAATTTATATTACTTTTAGATAGAGTTTTAAAGATTTTAGCATTCTTTATCTATCATTTTTGTGAGTTTTTTAATATTTCAAAAAAAAAATGAAATGAATTTTGTAATTTGAAAAGAAAAAGAGAGAGGGAAAGGGAGAAAGAGAGAGAGAGAGAAATTTCTGATTTGAAAAGAGAGAGAGAGTAATGAGGAAAGAAATGTAATCAAATTTATCAACTTTCTTATGCTACTTGTCTACAATATCCACGATAAGAATATTTGTAATATTTTGGCTGTTAAGATAAGATGTTTGTGATAAGTATGATAAGCGTTTAAAATTGAAAGATGATATCATTTGTATGTGAGCATTTTAATATTCGAATAAATATAACTGTGATAAATACAAGTTTAGCGATTAAATTATTCGCTGTAATTTTATCACTTTCATTTCAATCACATTATTTAATCAATGCCTTTAAACTTTGCACTATATATATATATATACATATATATGTGTGTGTGTGTGTGTGTGTGTGTGTGTGTGTGTGTGTGTGTGTGTGTGTAATATTTCGCATATATTACAACCATTCATTGATATATTTAAATTTCTCTAAATTATCTTTTTTATTATCATTTTATATCAGACTTATCAAATATAATCATCATTATTATAATGATAAATATGAATATTAAAAATATAGTTATTCCACAATACATAATCATCATTATTATAATGATGCAATGACACAAAGATACCTAAAAATTTCGGATTTTATAGAGTTAAATTAATCTTAATATATATATATTTTACACATACATAACATTTACAACGATTCATATATTTCGATGTATTTTATAATTATAACAAATAATCATTTACTGAAGTTTTCACTACTGTAATGATCAAAAATTTTTAATTAAAGATTTTTCTAAAAACCAAAAATAATTTTTTAGAAATATTTTTTTTTTTTTTTTACATGGAATTATTGAATTTGACATTATCATATAACATTCGTTTAAAAAATAATTGACAAATTTTATGGGAAGAGAAAAATGATATAAATATTTTTAGCAAAATAAAATAATAATTAAGCAAAGTGCATAATTGATAATTAATCATGAATAGTTGCTTGTAATTAAATATAAAAATTTAATAAATAATTTGAATTGAATAAGCTATTAAGAATTTTTTTTTTTTTTTTTTTGGATAATTTTCTGTGATATTTTATTCGAATATTTTGCATTTTTTTTTTCTTCATTTAAATGAAATATTTTATCATTTATTCCATTACTAATATATATATATATGTATATATATTTTGATAATTATATGAAAATGCCTTTCATCCTTCAGATAAGATAAGATAAGATAAGATAGAATGTTTCGAGAATTTTAAACTTCAAATAAGCTTAACAAACAGATGTCTTCTTATTCTGATATTTTAAACTATTGGCAGATTAAATTTAAATGCATCAGTTTGACTTTCAGTTGCCTTTTTAATTAAAAGTCGGTCTTCTCTGAACATTAAAATGAAAGCCTAAGGTCACACGAAAATGCACTGCTTGAAGTATGAAGGTCAATCCATCATTAATATCGATGAAAAGATCCGATAAATCTTTTCAATGATAATATTTTGCAGTTGTAATTAGAAGGGAGAAATTAACAGATGGACTAATTGGATGTATTTTCTATAATTAAAAATTGAAAAAAAAAAGAAAACTTTCAAATAGATCAAAACTTTGAAATTAAAAAAAATGAATCCATCATTATTAAGCAAATTTCTTTTTGTCCGAAAAGCTTTAATTAATTAATCGATAAATTAATCAGTTCATAAAATAGTTGAAGATAACATTAATTAATCGATAAATTAATCAGTTCATAAAATAGTTGAAGATAACTTTAATTAATCGATAAATTAATCAGTTCATAAAATAGATGACGATAACTTTAATTAATCGACAAATTGATTAATCAATCATGAAATAGTTGAATTTAAAATTTAATTATGAACAAAATGTATTTTTCATTCTGCCATTTTTTATTCATTTCCTATTACTTTATTCTCAATTTATTTGTGGGAAAGAAATTTGAATAATATCGAGATTTTCACTCTGAACTAATAATCTAAAGTAATAAATTTGCCATTTCTTTATATCTTGAAGTATGGAATATGAGCAAAAGTACAATATGCTAGTCGTAAAATAAAGTTTGAAGAATCATAAAATATTTTATTGACCTTTTCCTGCTAACTTTCCAATACAATCAAAATATCAGAATGATCGATAAATTTCATTTTATTACAAAAATTATTTTAAAATAGACTAAACAATAATAATAATAATAGTAACATATCAGTTTTGAATTAGTTCGAGAAATCAAAGAAGTTAAGAATGATATAAAAAAAAAATTATCAATTCATTTTTATATGATAAAATTAGTAATTGATTTTGCAGAAAAATACGAATTTGATAAGGTTCAAAGTTTTGTAAAAAAAAAATCAAATATCATATTGATATGGCATTTTTTATTTATCATTCTCATTTTTCTTTATAATCATTAAATGATATGCTATGAGATGATATTAGCAATGATAAATTAATATTATCACTTTTTATCATATCTTATAAATGTTAAAAATTTTTCCTCCTTTTTATAAATGACTAATTATTGACGAAAATGTTTTTATTATTCAATTTCATTTCCAATTTTCTGCAGTATATTTTAAATGATAATCAAAAATATCAGCAGCATAATCTCGATGAAATCGATCGATTTCTATTCTCGACACTATTTTTAGACATTTCTTTAAAATTTTATAAAATCAAAACTTTTTTTTGACTTTTTTTGATACAATTAGGAAAATATGCAAATATTGTTCCTTCTCAAAATTCCATCATTGATTGTTTTAGATTTACGAATAGTAGCATCTGTTGTTTCGATGATCGATGCATTTTCAATTTTGAGAATTGCTGCGCTTTTCTGAATGTTTTAAGACTCTTTCGTCATTTGCATTTGATACCTTTTTAAAATATTGAAAATTTAAAACGAAATGAAAATTTAAAAATTTCAACAGTACTGCCGGACAGCAGGAAAGCAAACCTTTAATAATGAAAATTTAGTCAGTAAATTTTGAAATTTCATTCTTTTCCTTGTTAGAAATTTTTTGAAATTTAATATTTCAAAAAATCAAAAATTCAATAATTTCTTCTTGGCCATAATCCTTAGTAAAAACTTTTTAAAATTTAATATTTCAAAGTTCACAAAAGTCAAACAGTCAATAATTTCTTCTTGGCCATAATCCCTATTAAAAATTTTTTAAAATTTAATATTTCAAAGTTCACAAAAGTCAAACAGTCAATAATTTCTTCTTGGCCATAATCCTTATTAAAAATTTTTTAAAATTTAATAATTCACAAAGTCAAGAATTCAGTAATTTCTTCCTGGCCATAATCCTTAGTAAAAACTTTTTAAAATTTAACTTCAATGTTCATAAAAGTCAAAACATTCAATAATTTCTTCTTGGCCATAAGTTTTTGCATATGTTTATAAGAATTAATTATAATTTTTTATTTCTTTTTTTATTCGCAATAATTTACAGAGCGAAAATCAATCACAAAATCGTAGTATTACAACTGTAAAAGCGATCGAATGCTCGCTGAAAAATCGCCCAGCATTGCGACTTGATTCGCGTCTTGTTTGCAAATATGAAGTATTAGCGGTCATTGGCAAAGGTTCATTTTCACAGGTGTGATTCTTTCTTACGGTAAATTAAATTAATGCGAAAAAAAAAATGAATTCACAGGTGTGATTTTTTCTTACGGTAATTAAGTTAATGCGAAACTGATTTTCATTTCATTTCACTTTTCTATCTGTTTGATTATCTGTAATTTATCACAATTCCTACAGTATGCATTTAAAATGAAGCAAAAATTGTGATACAATTATGAAATGAGTAAAAGTTATTGATTTACACGTAGAGTATACTGAAATTGAGTGGTACTTAATTTTTAGGTTCTTCGGGTACAACATCGACTTACACATAAATATTATGCCGTAAAATTGGTTTCATCTGATTGTGGTACTGTAAATAATGAATTATCAATATTAAGTCGTGTACAGCATCCTTTTGTGATTAAACTTGAAGAAGTACTCAAATTTATTGATAATTTTTTTTTTTAACTATCTTTCTTATCTTTTTATTTACTTGTTTTGCGATGAAATTAATTCTGTTTTTAAAATAGATTCAATTTTGAAAAAAAAAAAGAAACCTGAAATATGACAAAGAGAAGGATTCAAGGTAGCATTATAGCATATAATTATATTTTCATAATTAATCGTAATTTTACCTTCGTATAGGTATTTAAATCTTCATCACGATTATTTATCGTAATGGAGATAGCAAGTGGTGGTGAAATGTATAATCGTGTGGTAGCAAAGGGAAGATATTCAGAATGTGAAGCTCGACAAGCTCTTCGAATGCTCCTAAATGGCCTAGCCTATTTGCATAGTATTCGGGTGACACATCGAGATTTGAAACCAGAAAATTTATTATATAGTGATACAACACCTAATGCTCGACTTCTTATTACTGATTTTGGCCTAGCATATCAGGCGCAAACATGTGAAGAAAAAATGACCGAAACATGTGGTACACCTGAATATATTGCTCCAGAGGTTTTTTTTTTTCAAATCATTTTGCTCAACTTATTTATTTGAAAATAAAATATTATTATGATGCAATTTTATTTTAAAAAATAATTTTTAGTAATTTTTAATTTAAAGGTTCTTCTTCGGTCGGCATATACCGAAAAGGTAGATATGTGGGCGGTTGGTGTCATAGCATATATTTTAATGTCCGGTATAATGCCATTTGATGATGATTGTCGATCTCGATTATATACACAAATTATTACGGCCAATTATATTTATTATCCACAGGTATCAATATTTCATCATCAAACTAATAAATCGTCATATATCGATTTAGTACATTCGGAAATGTTCGATTGTAATTAACCTAATTAGGTAAATAGAGCGCAGTGTGTAAAAATTGATATTATATTATTCAAATATTGACTGAATAATGATTTTTGAAGGATTAAAAAGAATAAAAAATTTTTCCATTTAATTGTAATATAATTTAAAAGAATAATGAAAGTATAAGAATAGGTATAGGTATAATATAGTGGTATAAGAATAGGTATAGGTTATTATAGTGAAAGGATTAAAAAGAATGATAAAATTTTTCCATTTAATTGTAATATAATTTAAAAGAATGACAAAAGTATAAGAATAGGTAGGTATAGGTATAATATAGTGGTATAAGTATTTTTAAATTTTAATTCTAGTTTTGGTCCGGTTCGGAATTAGCAAAAGATTTCGTAGATGCATTATTGGAAACAGATCCAGATGTACGATTAAGTGCAATTGATGCGGTAAAACATGAATGGTTTATGGTGGTAATCGAAATCAATTAAATGTTATTATCAAAACACGGCCTGCTTCGGATTTTACAACAATTCAACGGGTACGATATAAAATAAAAATTATCATTTTGTGCATGCCAAATATTGATACATTGAAAAATTTGAAAGATTTTTCAATTTAATTATTTCTTTAATTTTATCATTTCTCGAGCGATTTGATTTTGTTCGAGAAATATGCAAATTTTTATGAATTAAAATTTTCGCATTCTCAAACGATTGATTTATTCGAGAAATATGCAAATATATATGCATTAAAAATTTTGCATTCTCGAGCGATTGATTTTGTTCGAGAATATGCAAAATATATATGAATTAAAATTTTTGCATATAAAAATTTAATAATCATTCTTTTATAATAAAATCTAAAATAATCCTTCTTTATTACACCTTTCCCCCTTTCAGCAAATTTTTTCATTTTTTTCATTTGAAATTTTCTAAAGTTTAATTCTATTCTTTCAAATGTCGGAATAGTTTTAGTAATAAGTAATACAATCCTATAAATCCAAACTGATTAGATGTCAGTGTATTTTGAAAGGAAGAAGAAAAATTTTTGACAGATAAGGTTTATCATTTCCAACTAAATTTTTTGCTGTCAGAAAAATTTTGAACTTTGATTGATTTGTCGCTTCTTCATTTGAGCAATAAATTTAGCTAAAAGATAAATTGGAAATAAATTGAAATTTGAAATAATACTTAATATAAATTGAAGAAATAATTAAGTAATTTCATCTGATACAAAGGATATATCATAGATATGGTAAATGTAAATTATATTAAGTAACAATTTAATTTTTATTAAGTAAACAACTTATATTAAGTAAAACAAATCAATATGTAATCGATGGAATCGATTGAGAATTAATGCAATGATCAATCAATCGATTGGAATATGAAATAAAAAAAAACGATTTATAATAGAAAGTAATGAGTGATTATAATAAAATATATAGATGTAAATATGATTAATAGTAAAAATTAAAAACTTTTAAAAAATCTAAAATAAACTAAAACCTTGTAAAATAATAATAAGTGAATAATTTCAGACACGTTCCTCACGATCTATTCGAAGTGTTACACGTTCAGATCACGGTCACCGTGTTGATCCACGTGAGATTGATCGTTTAGCAAATGATTTACAACGTTTAGCAAAATTTCAACAACATTCAACCAAACATTACGGTTTCCTATAATTTTTTTCATAAATAACTCTATCTATCGTATGATCTAAAAAATTTTGTTTTAATCGTCGAGAATTTAATTCATTATTATTCATTTATATTTTAAATTTCATTTTACATCATATACTTGTAAATTTGAATCAGTTTGTTGTGTCTTATTTTTATATGATGCATCTATGATAATATTGATATTTGTTAATTAATTAATCGATTAATTAATTAACAAAATACATTTACGCTCAAACGCATGTTTTGTTATCAATGATAAAAGTCTCAGATAATGTATGCTTTTTGTATGTTAATTTTACGAGCTTCGTTCTTTTTCTTTTTTGATTGTTAATTGATAATCAATTGATAATATTTGATCAAATATTAATCATATCATATAAGCTTAATTAAATTTGAATAATGAAGTAAGAATTCGCTAGAATAAGAACTAATTTAAAATTTTAAAATTTCTATATATGAATAATTTTAAAAAATTAATTCATAAATTAATCGTAGAATTTTGCATTTTTCGTTATTCTCTCGATTTTTGATCAAATTTCAAGAAAAAAAAATAGATCCTGTTTAACTCAACAATTTTTAGCTGATTAAATTTATCAAAATGATAATAATTGAAAATATTTAAAACTTCCAATTTTGAATTTTTTACAATTAGGATGAGCGATTTGCGCTATTTTAATAAACTTATCATCGATCAATCATTTATCAGTTTATCAATTTAGTTTGAATTGAATACTGCAGGTTTTTTGAAAAAAATGAATAGAAAATTTAATGAAGAGAAAAAAGAGGAATACATAACATATGACCTCTTGTGACCTTACATATTACACATGATTTATCGATTAAAATATAATCAAAATTTATCAAAATGATGATATTAGAATATATTTTGATAAAAAAAAAAGAAAATTTATTATCGTCTTTCATTAAATTCTCATAATGTATAATGCGACAAAAATTTTTAATTTTCAAATATTCATTTATTTTCGAGATTATATTCATAAATAATTCCATTCCCTTTCAAAATTTCAAAAAATAATTTTTTGAAATTTTGAAAGAATTCCATTTGCAAAGCTTTTCTTTTCATCTCATCTGAAAAGTTTAACCATTTTTAATGATACTGTAATCATTTAGCTCATCTTGCGCTATTACGGTATTGAAATGAATTTAAGACTATTGTATAATGTCTTCAATAATGATTAATTAACACTAACGAATATCATCAAGGATAAGTTTTTAAAACAGGACAAACGGCTATCAATTTATTATTACACTCTAAATTGTACATATATATAACCCATAACGATCTCTTCATACCTCTATAATTAATTAATTAGAAAAACTTTTCACAATCTTTAATCTTCAAACATGAACTTATATTACTTTGGTTTCTTTGCAAAAATAGAAGATTCAACTTTTTTCCTATAATTATAGATCATTAAAAATTACAGCCAAATACGGCGAATGGATCAAAGTAAATGACTATTATCTGCACTATATATCTTTTATCTAATCATAATTGATGTTTAATCACTCCAGTAAATGATTAAATACTATCACATTTTAGCAACGATTTTGCATTCCTCAATTAAAGAAATATATCACTTTCAATAAAAATTCTCGGAATTATAAATTTGAAATATGAATTGAAATTTATGAAAAAATAAGATGGAACTGAAAAAAATATATTTCCTTCGAAATTATAATTATTTTTTTTCTTAATGTACAGTGATGATATTATTATTAAAACGATATGCTTTCTAATTTTTCTAGTCATTAATTTCTTTACTGGAATAACTATATTTTGTAATGATGATATTTGTTGCAATGAAAAAATTTATTGAACAATGTTTTACAAGAACAATCAAAGAAATCAATAAATGATTTCTCCATTATATTTCTGATTTACAATGAGCTACTTATCAATCAAGTTTCTATTGTAACTGTGTGTTTTTTATGCAACATATCAATCCTATTGATCTACAATCAACAAACTTCTTTTGCTTTTCTTTTTCCATTAATTGTCGTATCTGTCATTATGAATGCGAAAAAAAAACTTAAATGATCTGGAAAATATATTATAGGACGAAAAAAAAAAAAAAAAACATAATTTGGCATTTCAAACTATATTATTCTTTATTATACAATATTCAACTCTATCAATGTGGAACTTTATTACATAATTTGAAATTGAAATTAATAAAACGTAGCCTAATATCGAAGTTATTTTAAGTGTTTCAGAGATAAAATGTTATGAATAAAGCAAAAAAAAAATGAAGATATATTTATTTCTTCATCGGATTGAACAATAAATAACAATTCAGTTTCATATAGAAATATATCAAACCTATCAAGTTTTTCGATTTTTATTCAATTTAAGCATTTTTTCGGCAAAATAATCGTTAATTGAAGTCTTATTTACAATTATATTACCAAGTAATGGTTCCATTTCAACCTGAAATTTGCGTCCATAAATAAAATATTAGCCAAGTGAGTTATGCCTTATAGTAAACTTAAAAAAAAAGAGGCACATCATCAAAAAATCATTTTTCAAAAGAATAGCTAATGTTTATTTAGGACAAAAGATTGAACAAAATTCCTAGATAGAAAAAGAATGAAATTAACTAACTTCATCTTTTTGCATGTTCTTTTCAATGTTATCACTAACAATATTTTGCGTTGGCTCCTACCAAAAATAGCACATTTATCTTCTTCTGACATCATTGATATATTCGGAAGGTACCTATTTTTTCTATGTCTGAAATATTCATTGCTAATAGCAATATAAGAAACTAGCAGTTTTAGTATAAAATTCTATCAGTATTTCAAAATGATAAAAATTTGTTTGACCAATAAATAATGTACCCAAAGTTTAAAGTTCAACTTTTGATATGAAATTTTTTATTTAAGTATTCTATTATATTTCACTTATTAAACTCAAAAATTACATTCCTTTTAGCAATTGTCCTTCATTAAATGTCTTATCTACTTTTACGACATAAACATAAAATTTTCGGAATTCCTATTAAAGTCTAATTTTTCCATATTACGAATAATTTTTTGAAAAAAAAATCGAAACATACTCATTTAAAATCATTTTTGACTTCACTTTACGCAAACTTTTTTCTTCTTTGGCTTTTGACTTCTTTTTCTTCTTATTTAAATCAGCTAAAATGGCTGCAAAACTGTCATGATGAGCAATCAAAACATCATCGGTCCTTCCAGTACATCCCAAACCTGCAATCAAAATTCTCCAATTAAATTAAATGATTAAAATTTTAAATACAAAAGTAGCACAGCAAAAAATTTCTTTAATGCTAATTTATTTTTTGAATGCTTAAATTACACTTACATTGAAGTAATGTTAAATTATGTTTATTGATCTAATAACAAACATGGACCGTAGTTCTTGCTTCCAGTTTTTTATTATTTCCTGAGATCTTCACTTCCTATTTCTAAATAGTTTATGATATATTTCCGAGCTATTATGGTAATAAAGTTTCAATATCAAATACTTCGAAATTTTTTAACCCGAAACTATTTAAACTCCAAATGGATTGCAAACTAATCTGATATTGTTCGCTGAACTGCAAAGTACAATGAACTGTAATTTTCAAAATTAACCAGAAAGTTCAAAGTCAATTATAATCGCCCGAGTAATATATAAAAACCAATTTTCATCCGAATAAAATCCTCCCTAATAATGACTCTTTGGAATTTTAAGAAAATATCTCCATCTCCACATTTTAGATATAAGTTGCACTGCAAAAAAAAAAAAGAAAAAAAACCTCTCGTTGAAACATTCGCTTTCATTTGCAAATTTTCGGTAATTCCTTGTTCATATTTGCCCAATCCACAACCTTTTTTCCATCCCATTTTCTCCAGCATCACTTTCCCAAATTTGCGGTCATCTGAAAATACAAATTTATTTCAGAAATCAAAATACATTAAACTTATAAAGTAGACAAAAAATTAAAACACACCATTTTGCCATGCAACATTTCGTGAACTAATAATATTTCTTTGGTCTTGACGAGATGTCATTAAAAACAATAATACAGATTTATCTTCTGAAAATAAATATTTAAATAAAACATTTGTAGTTCTTCTCTTCTATTTTAGTGATCTTTAATTTAAAATAAAAATTCGATATTGCAACAAAATGTAAACAAAGAGAAATTTCTGTAATACATAAACAAATTATTTGATAAACTAAAATTTACTATCTTTTTCCTTTAATTATTTATTCGCTAGTAAAAGCTGAATAAAACTATTCAATGATAGAATAAAATAAAAATCTATTATTATTAAACGAAAACAATGAACATTCATATAATTTAGAAAAATATGTAAAAAATATATAAAACTTCTGATCTGAAAAATGCAAAAACAAGTGTAGACAAAGAAATAATATACACAAAATAAAAGATGAATAAAAGTCGCAAAAAGTTCAGAAAATATAACGAAATGTACAAAAATTTTGAACTGATAATTAACAACAAGTTGTGGATATCAAAAAAAAATTAATTAATTAATTAATTAGCTATATTTTCATTATAATTACCATAAAGTTACATTGGAAAATATAAATAATTTCGAGAACTAATAGATCGAATTGATAAAAATATAAGATTAACAAATTATATAACATTTATTCATATATATTTTTTCAATAGATAAATAATCGAATGATAAAAAAATTTTTTTATGAACCTCTTACTAATGAATTGATATGATAACAAATAAACCAATTATATTTCATTTACTCGCTGATTAGGTTTCAGTAATTCGAATATAAATTTCAAAAACTTATAGAGGAACAATAAATACAACCAATAAGAAATTAATAGAGCAAACAATAAATATAAACCTCAATAAAGAATTACTCATAGTAGATTTTAAAATAAAAGTGTACAGCCTTTGACCTTTTGACCTTTCTCAAGTAACAACAATGCAAAAAATTCTGGCATATTAATTAATCATTCAAACTCCCATTCAACTAACCTATTGAGAATAGAACTATGAAAATTTAATTAATAAAGTATGCCAAAAATTATATCATTCCATTGTCTCAGGAAATATAAAACTTAATGATTTAAACATTCTACAAAACCTAACGAACAAATTTTAAGAAGCAGCATGAAGTTCAATAATCCAAATTTCGGACGTCCAAACCATTTTCATAGGTGCTCCCTGATAAAGTGTACCAGCCGTAACAAATAATTGTGTTTCCGGTGAGATCTGATATAATCCGTAATAATAGGGCATCATCCAATAAGCAATTGGTGCAACCGTATAGAATTGTCCTGCATGCGTATGTCCTAAATAAATTTTTTTTTTTTTTAGATTTAGTTAATTAAATAACAATGACATGCAAATTTCAATAATAAATACAAAATGATATGAACTTTTGAAATTATAATTAATTATAACAATTCATATCTATGTATACTTGTTTATCAAAATACTCTCGATTATTTCTCTGTTGATTAAAAATGCAAATATTTACTTCAACTAACCTGACAAGATGAGGTCAACACGTAGATGAGCATCATTAAAAGCAATTTCTTTAGCCGAAGCTGGGTTATGAGAAAGCACAATGGTGGTACTATTTTGAGGACAACCTTTTAGTGCTTTTATCGGTTCAAATTTATGATTAGGCAATCTATAAAATGTCTCGAATTTACTTGAATTTGAAACTTATTTCAATCAAAACCTTTCAAATCAGTAGCTTAACAAGTAAATAAAAGAAAAATAGTTTGATATAATACGCTTCTTCCAGAGACTGATAAATATGTTGAATGATACTACAAGCTTTGAAAAAGGAAGAAAATCCAGATGAACTTATCTGAAGACTTTAAAGCCGAAAAATGTAATTAGCAGTTGTACACAGGAATGTCAAACATCAAATGAAGAGAAGATGTTGACGAAATCAAAAGAAGCAATCAATGTATAAAGAAAATGTTAAGAGAGTTAAATAGCAAATAAATAATTTCAAGTGAGAATCAAAGAGAGAAAGCATCAAAAAATTTAAAAGGAATTTCGATATGGGACCAATTCAGTTCCCACTCAATCTCGAGAACGATAAAAGCTCAATAACATCATACTTCAAATGGAATATTGTTCAGTTCGTCATTATTACTGTAAGTGATATATTGTACATAATATCGTTTAAATGAAGACTACTATAGATCTAGAGGTATATCAGGAAGCAAGAAGATCAATTTTCAAATTACGAATAAAATAAAGAGTATCTTTTCCCGAAAACAAAAAAATTTTTTGTCATTACCCGCTTTTTCCACTCGAATAATCACTCACGCCAGCCACACAGATACCACGAAAAAGCGCATGCCTGCAATAATAAAAATTTCAGTACATTTCAAGTGATGCAGTTTATTTGATTGCAAAAAAAGAGTTTAGTACTCCTGCCATTCAAATTAAAAGTTTGCATTCAAAATGCGAGATTATTGATAAAAAATATCTGAGATTAAGAAAGAGCAAAATTTGCATATCAACTCATATCTGCATGCTTCTGCAGCGATGACATTAGATTTTAACTTTTTTTCTCTTTTGAACCTAATTATGAAGAATTACAAAAAACAAGCCTATTATTTAACACTTCAAATCCATATTGTTCGAATAAACCAAACCATTCCGAAGCATTGCCATAATAATACTCATGATTTCCACTTACGTAAAACGTTTTTGATTTCAAAAACCTTAAAAAAATATATTGAAAAGAGAGTGTTAAAAATTTTTATATTAGAAAAACCTTATTTGTCGAATGATGGAAAAGTTTGTCAAATAAATTTCAATGTATTGTGGCAAAAGTATGCTCGCCATAAAAAATCTTAACAAAATTATTGATTATATTATTTGAACTTTCCATCAATGATAACAATCATCGCATTCAGAAAAATAATTCTCTATTTATTAAACTTCGAATATCACATTGGGATAGTTTGGTAAATTTAATACCAAATTTCTAAGTTGGATGCGTATCGGCTACGAACTCACGGAATAATCAATTAAATAATCCTACATTGAATGGACGGATATGAACATTAGAAGCTAAGTAAATGATAAGATATTCTTTTAATAACTCCTAAACTTAATTGAAAAGATAAATTATAAGAATCAAATTCGCAACTTATAATTTATCTTTCTTCAATTATCATTTCCTTTTCATTCAATTACTAGGCGAAAATTTCATATTGATTATATTTGATTTTTAATATTCATAACAAAATAAGTTCAAATATACTTACTGTAAAGGTCTCACACGATTTTCTATTGAATCTCTTGGAGCATCCACAACATCACCAACAATAAATGTAGCATCAACTGCCTGATTATTTACTCGATCTACAATCTAAAAATTCAAAAATTACCATTTACAGCAATATCAATGGTATTTTTACGACAAAGAACGCTAGAAAAATTCATAGAACAAATAAAATCGAATTTAGAAATCTTGTGATAATTTGAATATCGCATTAAATAAAACCCAAAAGAATAAAATAGTAAAAAACCTAGGAATAAAAAATAGAAAAATTACTTGCTCAATTTTTTCTTCGAATACTGTTGCACCTGCATGGATATCTGATATCAGGGCAAATCGAATAGTTTTTGCATCATTCGGTAAATCCCTCACATTTAACGATATATTCTGCAATATTCTTAACAATTTAATAATGAGATTACATTATATCTTGAACCTTAAATGAAGCACAAAATAATGAAATTAACTATAGCAAAGAAAAACGAAAAATTATATAAATATTATACAATAACGAATGACGAGTTCGATTAGTATAACTGATAAAATATGATAATTGTTAAAAATTTATGACAAAGTAAGAAAAAGGAAAACTAACTTTAACAATTAGTGTATCAGAGAAAAAATACGAAAAAAAACATAAAAATATGCCAATCGGCAATATGACAGCTGTTTGTACATTTTTATTCAAACAAAATGCTTCCAAAAGAGAAAATTTGGATAAATATTTGCTGACTGAATGGCAAACAATTAGTGCCTAAAATATATTTCATTTTTTTCAACATCTATTTCATAGTATTTCAAATAGATCATATTCAAGCAATGTAAAAAGATTGCTGGAAGAGATATTGATAAGATTCTTAATATGCTTATCTAGTGAAGTAGAGCAGTTAAAAGGATTATAAAATGTAGATAAATTGCTTATCATTTTTACTGTCGCTTTTTGAGAAGTCAATGTACAATTTATTACAAAAAAATCATATTCTATTAAAAACTATGATTAACTTATTTAGACATTGCACTGACATGTCTTGTTTTATTCCAAACACATACAAAAGAATTCAAAGCTTATTTAGGGCAATTATTTATAGCTTATTCAAAGGTATAGACTTTTCAGTATACGCATTAATTACAGTAATGAATTACAAAGCTCTTTTACAAGGCATGTGAATTTGAAATTTTAACCAATTCATGATAAGAATTTCAAAGCTAAAAAATAACCTTCAGTCCAGAAATCACTGTTGTCACGACGCAAGTATGACTAAAGGAATAACGATATGATACCATAAGCCTATCGATAAGAAGGATAAGCTGACGAGGAAATGTGGTACCATGTTAGGGATAAAATATAGGAAAAGTGTTGCATGTCCCAAAACCAACCATAACATCGTACCAATAGCTATCAATTGCAAATACTGAAATAAAATTTTTTTCCACATATTTATCATTTAGCTATTAACTGTAAATATAAAATAGATTTTTTTCTACGTATTTATCAGTTGAAATTTACAGCATCATATAACAAAATAAATTTTGAAAAAAATGGCCGAGACAAATGAACTAAGCTTAAAAAAAAAATTATAAAATGTCTAGAAAAATAAATGACAATATTACTCATTATTATCAGTTGAAAAAAATGATTAATGATAATATAAATAGGCAAAACTGAATGCAATCAATAATACAATTTTTATTTTTTTTTTTTGAAAATGTAAGAAAACAGAACAAAATTCCGCAATAGATAAACTTTTTAATAATTCTTATTTTATATTTAATACGTCTCTATCCATTTAAGAATAAATTTTTTAAGAGTAAATTAAAATGCATAAAATTACCTTTGCTGTGTCATTGGTTATCTTACCATTAGTATATATGTTAGCACATATTTTGCAAATTCGATGAGTCGAAAATATGTGAAAACACTAAATGGTAATATAAAAAGTTCAAAGCTGACTGTACTCAGCTGACGTTCACGGTTGCCTTTGCGATAATCATGAACATCATTCACCTGTAAATAAAATTACATGATGAAATACAAAGTGTAATGAATTTCTCCTAAAAAAATTCATGAATTAGACACATAAATTATGACAATGGAAATGCTAACGTAATATTTTTTTTCATAGTTTCTTAAAAAGAAATATTGCAAATTACAATGTTGCAATCATTTACTGATTTGATAATACTTTTTTTAATAAAATTAATGAGCAATTACTTTCCTCTTTTTAAAAGAGAAATGTGCATTTGGTTCTGAATCATTTGTAATTTAAAAGAAAGTATATAATTGTATATAAAATGACAATTTAAAGCAATGAAAAAACTTACACCAAATATTCTCGAACCAAAAATATTCAAGAAAACGATGCTAATTGCAGAAATGACAATCGATAACAAAAGCATACATTGCGTGAGTCGTAAATACATATTCTATAAACAACAATTTTATAAAATAGAAAGTTTCATGATAATCAATTATGCCTCAACTACGAAATGGTAGATAGGTTCGCAAAGCGAAATTTTAATATTTTTATACTATACTTAATATACTAAAATAAATTGGAAAATATATAACAAAAAAAATAAGGAATAAGTATACATAATTACTTTATTAATTATTTTATATATAATTATTTGAAATACTACTAAATTCCAAAAAATATATATAATTACTTTATTAATTATTTTGCATGTAATTATTTGAAAGATTACTAAATCCCAAACAAAAATTAAATTTCATTCAATTGCATTATCGATCGATGCAATCGATACTTTAGTTTAACAAATAAAAAAAATTTATGTGTACATATGTATGATTGAATTCGAGAAAAGATTATATCATCTGACAGGATTAAAACGAGAGTATCGTAAATGTATTCAAAATAATGAAAAAAACATTCCGATCATAATATGCTCATTTCATTAGCAATTTTTTTTTTTGACATCAAACTTTTTCAGTTTAAAATTGTTTCATAGTTTTAGTGCTTTAGGCAATTTGCTAATGAAAATAATTATTCTTGAAAAGTAAACAATGATTGCAATTTTTTTGTTTGACAAAAAAAAAAGAAACAAGATTTTCATTTATGAATAAAACTGACTGAATTTGTAAATTATTCCAATTGCTATCGGCAAATCATTACTGATCGAATCTCCAATGCACTTTGGGTTGAAAAATTGTTTTTTTTTTCCTGTAATAGAGTCCATTTCATAATATTATTATTCCTATCAAACAACTTCCTGATTCTTGGCAAGCCTGTTTAGATACCAATGCTTAAACGGAATAATCAAGTGTTTGACTGATATTGATGATACAAATTATCAATGTTCATTTAAACTAAAGATCCTTTTGTCAGAATGCGAAATTTTATCTTTCGATTTTATAAATATTTCAACTGTAATCGATTTATAAATATTTTAACTGTAATTTACGAATCTAAATTACTTCTCTAAAAATGTCAAGATTGCTTTGAAGATTCTCATTTAATTATTCTAAATACACGCTTATACTAAAAATGCAAGATACTAGGAATATTTTTAAAATTGAATCCAATATACTTGATATTTGTTATTCACATATTATTTAATAGAAAAATTTGACAAACTTTCATATATTAAGTAATGTATTTAAACCGAAATTTCAGCGAATTTCACAAAATACGAACAGTTGGTGGAAAATGGACTAGAATAATTTCTTGGCATTAAAAAATTTTCTAAACTGCAACAAAATTTTATACCTAACAAATATACATTTCATTAAACAGTATTATAACTTGCAAGCATATAAATACAGCATTACAATCATATAAATTTATGACTACAAAAATAATTCAAATACAAATAAAAACATTATTTCTCTACATTTGAATTCACAAATACAATTATTAAACAGCATAATCACGGGTACAAATAGATATGTACAGAAAAACTATATATAAATAAAAACATTAAAAAAGTATTATGCATCATGTGAAAAAATAATATGTAAATATAATTTAAAGGAAAAGAGATCTTTACATGTAATCTATAATGACGTACGTAACGTCAGTAAAGTTATTTCACACAAATTTAACATTTTTACTGGCGGACCCCAGTAATTCACGCCTGCTGATACATAAATTTGTGTATCGCTATTTTTATTTTATAATGTCCATATAGAAAATCATTCTTCAAGTATGCAAATAACCACACGATATAAAACTGTCCACCATGCGTATGTCCTAAAAAAATTTTTAGTTACATCAATACGGCAAGTATATTCTTCAGTTTTCATCTGATATACTTTTTTTTTCTTTTTTTTTTATTTAATTCGATTCAATTTCACTTTTACTTATTCTGTAATTTTTTTCATAAGAAAATATCTACACTAATAGAAAAAAATCGGATGTTAATGTAAAAAATGTTCAACCATGAAAAAAACTACGGTTAATTTTATCAAAAATATATTCATGTGTGAAATATTAAGGTCATACTTAATTTTTTTTTAACATAAAAAGATATGTGACATTAAAATGCTCTTATTTCAAGCAAATGTTCATTTATATTGATATTTATTGATCTCCAATCGTGAAATCAAAGTTCTTCAGAATTTACAAGTTATGTATAAAAATCCATGTTAAAATGTCATTTTGCATGAAAATTTTTTCTAACATTATAACGAAACTTAAATTCAGTTTAAATGTGATAAGATTAAATTAATAAACTACATAAAGAAAATATATTTATAAAAAGATTATTATAAAAATTATTTATAATAATTAATAATTTAGTCTCACAGAACTGAAACAAATTTTCTACAAATAATTATCTCATAATTTCCTTCTTGATACTAACCTGATAAAATCAAATCGATTCGTTTTTTTAGTATTACGTAGAATTTTACTAGCACCATTTGGTTGATGTACCAGTAATATCACAGGTTGTTTTTCATTACAACCATTTAATGCACGTTCTGCATCTATATGATGATCAGGTATCCGGAGTTTTTCTGGAAAGGAAAAAGAATTATAACAGTTTTTTTGAATAAAATTCTGTGTTTCCTCATAACTATATGCATGTAGTTAGAAAAAACTTTAGTTGTACGAATAATTTAGGCAAACATAAAACAAAAATTTTCAATTAAAATAATCAATAAAGCAAATATACCTGTTAATATATCATCTACACCAGCAACACAAATACAGTCACCGCTACTAGAGCAGAGATTTCGATTTGTATTGCGCAAAACAGTTATATTAAACTTCGTCTTAAAATAATGCAACCATTCATTCGTATCGCCATAATAATATTCATGATTTCCTGTAAAGATATTTTATTTATTTACTTTCTTATTTGGTAAAAAATTGTATTGAAATGAGAGTTTAAAAAAAATTTTTGATAATGCAATCAAAAAGAAAATCAAGCAAATTTTGAAAAGAAATTGAAAGCCTCTCTGTAAAAATTTTCTTCAAAACAGATTAAGCATACAGCCATGCATATGCATGATATCTTAAAAAATAAAATCGAATTAACACAAATAAGTAAATGTTTTAATTCATAAATTTGTTACTTTATTTAATATAATAAAAACTATTCAGAAATGAAATCAAAAATCATATAAAACCAGAGAATATATTTCTATATAAAACGGCAGATCTGACTACATAATCAGCTAAACTAAAATGAATAAAGTATTTTAATTTAAGAAAATCAATTCAAGTTATCTTCATAGGAAAAAAGTTTCAAATGCCCGTAAAAAGTTGAATCTATTTTTCCAAACATTAAAAAAACAAATGAACACACCGGTAGCATAATAGACACCATACTTTGATTTCAAATTTGCCAATGGCAAGGTTGGTTGTATCAAATTTGATAGAAATCCGTCAACTAGGTCACCGGAGATAGCCACCATATCTGCATGCAATGCATTTGTTTTTGTAACAATTTCTTCGATTCGTTTCTGATTAACTGTAGGCCCGATATGAATATCAGTTAATAAAACGATAGTGAATCCATCAAGTGATAAAGGTAGATTTCGGATTTTCACGTTCACTCGATTCACCTAAATAAAATGTGAACAAAATAAGCAAAATATTCATTATTGAATTTTTCTTCACAGAAAAGCTTATTTTCATAATTCATCATTATTATTGACAGATTGTACAAATCTACTGAAATAAATTCCAAACTTTTTTAACACCTCTTGGTATGAAAAAAAAAATCGATTCCTTATTTGGTTTTGCAATAACAGTCCATCTTAGTAGAAATAAATAATTAATCGGAAAAAAACTTATACACAATAATGTTTTCTGATGAAATAACTTACCACTGGTGCTGAACGTGTAACAGCATAACCAGCACCAGTTAAAAATAATGCCAATATGAGCGATAACATAGTATTGAATTTTCTACATTGAAAAATGGCAAGAAATTTTGGCCAAATATTCCAGTGTGAACTCAGAAATTCGAAAACTATTAAGGTCAATAGGAAGAAACCCATATGCATATATTGAGAGACAGATGAAACTGAAGAAAAGCAACAAAGATTTTAAATGCAACAAGCAAAGAAGCTGACAATACTTAGAAAAACGATTATCCCAAAATCCTCATAAATAACTATCTGTTAAAAAACTGTAGAATTAGCAAGAAATATTTAGAAATACCATACTAAAAACAGAACATTGATAAAAAAGAGTCTGAATAATTTTCGCATTTTGAAAGATTCTGAACTATGTCATATTACCTTATCATTAGAAAAAACAAAATTTACAAAATAGTAGAAATTAAACTGCTATCTGGCAAATATATATAAAAAAATAGTAGAGAAGCATGCGAAAAAATATGCTGAGTAGAGTCAAAGTTTTGAACGAGTCTTGCAACACGATAGCAAATGGTTGGATCAATCTGAAAAAAAAATTTGTAGATTTTAAATTTTTAAATATTTAACAAAAAATAACATATTTCAGATGAAATAATGGACATAATTTCATCAAATTATTAAGCTTACTTCTCTGAGATCAATGTAGCATTTAACTGCAGGGCAATTAAAAAAATTGATAATATCTTTTCATTTATGTTTAATTAATCTCTTTTTTTCTCTACTTTTGTCTTTTTCTATATTATACTATCGTTCCTATCATTAATTTGTTTAAAAAAATATGTTAATGATTCATAAATTTTGGATACACACCAAACAATTTAGTTATCTAGTCAGTTATGAAAATGATGTGTTCTGCTGTAATAATTGTCAAGCTATTTTCTGAATAACTATTCGCAAATTGATAAAAGATAAACGAAACGATTTAACATTAGCATAGTTAGATCTTTGGAAAGTACATGTAACATTTTTTTTCATCACTGCTGTTAATGTTGCAAAAATATAACGGAATAAAGTGTAGGATTATCAAGACTCATTCAGGACTATCAAAACCCATTCAATCATTCTGTTTTCCCAAAATACACCAAATTATTATTAAATTTCTAAACCACAACTTACATATAATTCCATCTTTTAGTTTTTGTATCTCAGTAGCTTAGCACTAAACATATCCTAAAAAGGCCTAGTGTGGGAATATGATAAAAAAGCAAGTCTTACTCCTTAATTCTATTATAAATGATAGATGAGATGATACACATGACCAATTGCATGGAGAATACATCATGAAATCTGCTTAATTGTGCATGATATATACCATTAGCTCGAGCTCTCATTAATATCAAACATCCTTGGACTGCTGTCAATAAAACAATGTATTCCTTATTTCTCCAAAGACAACTTCCCTTTCCATTCATCATCATCTTATTCATTTTAAGCTCTGAAAAAAAAAAAAGTAAATAAATAAATAAATAAATAAATAACGCATAGATAAGAAATTTGTTGAAATCATAAAATCGTAAAATTATTAAATAAAAACTTTGAACATAGAAATCACATCGATGAAGGTATACACAACTGTATGATATCCAACCATTATTTAATAATAGTCGTGTAGCAATGACTACGAAAAATGTCATTTTTTCATGCGAAATTTAAATGACAAATCATTTTTCTTCAATACTTCTTCCACTACATCAATTTAAATTTACCAAACGCCCCATAAATTAAAAAAAAAAATTTTATAAATTAATTACGAATTAAACTTTCCCTAAATTGCATAATCCATAAATTAAATCATAAGCAGAAGAAATTTCATATAAAATTATGATAAAATTACTAAAACCATCCTTTACCTTTAATTTCAATAAAAATGTAGCAATTCTCGAGAACTACAAAAAAAAAAACTAAAAAAAAGCAATTCTCGAAAACTAAAAAAAAAAAAAAAAACCAAAGTTAGGAAAAATTTTTTAAAACCCAAATTTTCCCAGTATAATTCATCATTCATTGCGCAATTATTTGCAATTTAAAATGATAAAACGAGTTTGTTTAAATTGATATATTTCACTTCATTTCATTGCATACATACAGAGATACTCTCAATCACTGCTCTAATTGATTATCATATATATTTCGCCTTCTTTCTCACTCTATCATCCTATATCACTTCTCATCAGTCTTCTCACTTTCGTTATCTTTTGTTCTATGTACAACATCTCTTAATCACTAATTCCTTTCATGCATCATATCACAAAAATAATTTCTTAACATATCATAAAATACCACTGCTCATTAAGCTTATACCCACTTATCATTTTTTATTGCTTCTTCCTTCCTCCCGTCTCTCCTTTCTCTCCCGCGATGTCCCGAATTTTTAAGAGAAGCTATTGTGAAATGAAATGCAAAAAAAAGGTCATTGTGAAATAAGTTAGATTCATAAGGAAAGGAAACTATATATTTGAAATGAAATAATCGTTACTCGTAAATTTCAGAATGCAGAAATTGTACTTTTAATGTTTAAAACTTAAAAAAAATCATTTTGAAATTTAAAAATTTGTTGGTTTTTGGAATACTATAATTGGAAATCATTATCGATCAATTATCATTGATCAAATTGTTAAAAGTGAGGAAAATTCTATGAAATAACGATTTGATATTTTCAGAGAAAAATCAAAATTATGAAATTTTAACGAAGAATAGAAATACTAGCATTTGAAGCAAAATTTCAGAAAAAGTGAAGGATACAAAATTGAATTATTTTGGAATCTGAAGAATTTGATTTTGGAATGTGAAAAATACGAGAATTACAGAGTGATAAGGAATGATTAATTTATTTGGAATGTTTTGATGGTAAATTCCGATCAGCGATCAATCTCGGAATTTGAAAAATAAAACTAATCAAATTGTATTATAAATTTCCATGTTGCTAGGCAACTAGACAACTAGTTATCAGGCTATTAATAAACTTAGCTCAATTTTGATCCAAATATTTGATTTAGCAAAGCACAAAGATCGGTTAAATTCTCGACTACAAATTTTTCTTCATAATTTTTCAAAATTACTTTACGCTAACTAAAATAATTCCAAAAAAAATACTAATTAATAATTCGCTGAAATTCACATTATTATAGATTTATCAAAATATCAAATGAGCATATTAAGAATTATGGATTAAAATGAATTAGCAAGGAATATTTCTAGATTATTTCATGGCTTATATTCTTATCAGTAATTTTTAGTTTTGATAAAGAGAATTCATGGATGATTGCAATGGACCAAACACCTACATTGCAACCAGGCCGAAAAAAGTATTTGAAAAGATAGAATCTGGAATGTTAACTGATCCTCGAGAATATCGACATAAAGGTTTGCGATATGAATTACTTCTCGAACTTTCTTTCCTTCATGAAATTCTAACTTTTCCATTTTCATTTCATCTTTATTTCATGCCTTTTATTTTCACTGTTTTATCCATTTTTTTTTTACTACAGATAATAATTTAATTGCAATTTCATTTTGTGAGAGGCATTCACTGATTAAAGATTAAGCTGTGGTAAGATGAAATAAGAAAAAAGAAGTTCTGACTTCAGTTTTGGAATTTAACAATTTCATTTAAATCTGGTATTGGAAATAAGATATTTTTTGATATCATTAGATTGAAATTATATCATAATTTCAATATCATAAATAATTCATTTTTTTTAACCAATCGTGATAGCATATTAATTTAAAATTAAATATCAATTTCAGTTATATTCAAATTCAAATATCTTCAGGAATCAATGCAATTAAATGCCATGATATTGGTATACAAACTGAACAAATGTCAACTTCTACAAGTGCAAAATTAAACGGTAATATCAGTACTGAAGTATTGAATTTATTATTAACGACGATAAAAAGTAATAATGAAGAATCGAATGTTCTCGAACGATTGAATATTTTCCATCGTACCGATTCAGTGACATTATCAGTGATGAAGGAATATCAATTATCACAGGTAACTAATTATCTTTTTAAGAAACCTATCTGAAACTTTATCATATTTAACTTATACGTCGTAAAAACATTTACGTGGACTTTACTTTCTTCGTTCTTCTCATGAATTTAACGTTACTTCTTATTAGTATAAAGAAATAAGTATTTCTGTTTTTAATTTTTGCGTCAAATTAATTAAATTATAGAAAGAAGAATTACGTTTGAATTCTAGAAAGAAGAATTACGTTTGAATTCTAGAAAGAAGAATTACGTTTGAATTCTAGAAAGAAGAATTACGTTTGAATTCTAGAAAGAAGAATTACGTTTGAATTCTAGAAAGAAGAATTACGTTTGAATTCTAGAAAGAAGAATTACGTTTGAATTCTAGAAAGAAGAATTACGTTTGAATTCTAGAAAGAAGAATTACGTTTGAATTCTAGAAAGAAGAATTACGTTTGAATTCTAGAAAGAAGAATTACCGTTGCATAGCGTCGTATGTGGTCCAAACGGACGTGTAGCATTTCTCTTTGCTGATCGATATCATGATACGTGGTGCTTACATAACGGAATAATTGTATTTTGGCATCGACGTAAAATTACTGATCATTTGATACTTACCAGTTGTCCAACAATTCTCAGGTAAATTTTAGCGATATATTTATAGGTAAATCATATCATATAATTTGAATGTTTATTTTCAAATCATGATTTTGAGTAATCTTATATAGCTATAAATTTTATGTATTCTTGAGAACGAAAAAATTTTTAAATTTAAAAAATATTAGAAAAATCTAACAAATCTTATTTAAGATATGGTCCTCAAAGTTTGATAGCAGTAGGTTTGATAACAGGTCAAATTTTAATTATCTTAAATGGTCAAATTATATCAACAAATGAGGTATGTATGTTTGAATATGATTTTAATTTAGAAGTATTAGGATTATAAATTATAGAGGTATTAGAATTATAAATTTTGAAATATTTTCTTGATTTTTTTCTTCTTTTATCTTATTTATATTAATTCATCAATTTGTTGTTAATAAAGCGCTACATCAGAAATTAATTTTATCATAATTTTAGAAGTATTACATCATACTATTATAAATAAGGGATAATATTAGGTAATTAGTAGTGTTAATTATAAGTATTCAGTTTGTAACCAATTAACAGTATTGATTATAGACATTCAATTTGTAAATAATTAACAGTATTAATTATAGATATTCAATTTGTAAATAATTAACAGTATTGATTATAGATATTCAATTTGTAATAAATTATATAATACTTTTAAAAATAAAAAACATTTCAAATTATTAAATTTCAATAAGTACCAAATTACAATAATGATAATGATATGAAATCTGATAAAACATATATTAAACGAACATATATTAAACGCAATAATTTATAGGTTCATACATTATCAGTAACATCTCTCGAATGGCTTTATCCATTGCAACAGCTTATCTCAGTATCATTAGATGGTCGAGTTATCATTCACAATTTAAAATCAACAGTATTGGAAGAGAAACATTCCATATTAATAACTACCTTAAATCTTCCTCGTAATATTCGAAAATCCAATACATTGAATAAATATGTCGGTAAATGATTTTATAAAATGAATTCTTTCTTCTAAAATAGAAATTCATTAAAATATTTTTTTTTCTAATTTTTAAGTAAAAATTAATTAATTCCATTAAAAAATATGTCAAAATTGACATTCATTAATTAAAATTGAGTTTAAAGGAAGACAGGAGAGAGAAGGTATTAATTAATTTTGTTTTTAAAATGATTGAAATTTTAATTTTGTGAAGCAATTTCAGTAATTAATTAATTAATTAATTGATAATATAGGATTGACGTCATTATGTGTTATCAAAGATCGATTATTTGTTGGTAGTGAAATAGGTGCTATTTGGATGGCAACACTTCCAGACTTATCAATCTCGTCATTTCATTTCGAGATTGATTGTATTGAAGATGTGAAACATATTTCGAATTACACTATCATTGTCACATCTTTCGGCAAGGTAAGTCTTCCTCAATTATTTGTTTATTGGGCCTATTTCCAGTGCAAATAAGTTTTAACTCAGTGTATTTTAATTTATGTACAGTGATATAATTTTTAATTACACAATTTTCTTATCATTCATGTCAAAGGTTAAG
This sequence comes from Dirofilaria repens, assembly GCA_008729115.1. Taxonomy (NCBI): domain Eukaryota; kingdom Metazoa; phylum Nematoda; class Chromadorea; order Rhabditida; family Onchocercidae; genus Dirofilaria; species Dirofilaria repens. The sequence continues at coordinate 156,532 of SNRZ01000097.1, forward strand.
GTTGATAAGAGGTGAGTTGCTTTTAATCAACTTTTTTTTTTCAATTAAAAATTAATTTTATTCCCTTCTGAATTCATTTTAATGAGAATAAAAAAATTCACTTGAAAAGTTAGTTAATCGAAAATATAACATCGAAAATTTTCTGTGCTATTTTTTTTAATTAGTCATAATTAATTTAAATTTCTTGATATAATGTTTTTTCAATTAATTAGTTTTTATTAATTATTTCTAATATGATGCTACATTTTTCAATTAATTAAATTTTATTAATTAAATAAAATTTTTAAATTTTTATTGCGGCTAATTAATTGATATCTATAATATTTCCAGTGAATTTCTTATTAGCTTATGAAAAGAATTAATTAGTATTTAATTAATTACAATTTCCAATAATATTAATTAATTATTGTTTTGAATAGCTGTACTTGGAATAGTTTCAAATTTTCATCTCACATTTTAGCTAATTTAATCTTATGTAAATATATTAATATGAAATTTATTAGAACAATAAGATTGAAAGAAAAAAAAAGGAAAGATTTCGATAAGATATTTAAGTAAATCATTTCAGGGAATAATAATATCTGGAAATTGCACTTCTATTCGTACTTTGGATATTCCTGTTAATAATATTTCTATCAAAAATGCTAATTTAATTATTTGTGGTAATAACGAGAAGCTATATGCAATTCAACTTGATGATTTAAAAATATTGATGGATCATACTTTTGCATATCAAGCATTCGCTCTCGTTCCCGACGATGATGCATTGGTTGTAGTGGACAGACAACTGTTGGTCACTTTTTATAGAATTAATATTAATCAATGATTACATTAAGATAACAAGTAAATGATTTTTATGCCATTTCTTTAGCAAATAATATTATTCAATTGATGGAAAATTAATCAATTAATTAATTAAAATGTATTTCTTTAATGATTGAAATTTAATATAATTGTAAGATATGATAAATCTTGAATTATCTGATTAAAATAATGTTAATTTTATCATAATAATTCATCATGAATTTAAAAATAACAAATAATATGACCTATATATTATTCATATTTTTTGACTTAATTTTTTTTGTCCAAATTTTATTATGTCGATTTGATTTTAATTTTAAGATTGAAATTTGATAATGAAGTAATTTTATATTTGTTCATATTTATATATTAGAAGTATTCTTTAATTAACTAAATTTTTAATTAGTGTGTCATTTTCTATGAACTTTTTACAAAACGACTAAATTTTTTATTCGTTTATTAAATAATATAATATTTCAATTTATCATATAATATTTTATATTGGAAAAGAATGTATACGTCATTCTCGTATTTATAATAAATTAACGTGAAATACACGTATAATTAGGTCATTGACGTAGTACTAGGTCATTGACGCGTAATTAGGCATTGACGTAATATATACGCATAACCTCACGTATTTTAATTTATTTACAATGTAAAAATTATTTCTACTTAAATATCATGGAAAAATATGATAACAAATATCAAAACTATTTCTATTTCTATTTAAATGAATCCTGGATGACATAAGAGATATTCAAAAAGTATCCTGTAATAATATTTATGAATTTATTGAATATCGAAATATTCTTTAAAAATAATCATATCTAGCAAATTATCATAGTAAAAAAGTTTTGCGTGATTAATTTAAATAAAATCTCGAAATAATCTCGAACATTTAGCCTTTTTCCTTTCGTAAATATATAAATATATTTGCTAATTTGTTTCGTTTTAAAAGATTTTAATTCAAAAAAATGACCAAAAAATATGATAATTTTTGTTTCATTTATTTCTCGAAATTAATTTTGTTAGGAATTAAATTTAATTTTATACGATTTTTTAAATTCAAATTAATTAAATCTTAAATTTTTCATCAAAATTTGCGATAAATCAACTGGTTTATTAGATTGGAAATTCATTAATGTAAATAATTCGTCATTTGTCTTCGGAATATTCTTATCGAGAAATGTCCAAAGAGCAAGAGTTTGAAGATAATATGGATGATTTAGACCAAAACATACTTCAAATATTGTCATTGCTTCGTATGCATATGACACAGCCTAAAAACCACAAAAAAAAAATAATATTCAAAAAATAAATAAGTGAATGATTAAATAGATTATCCTAATAAAACAATAAATAAACAATGCAAAATAAGTAAACAAAAAAAAAAGTAAATAAATAAATTAACAACCAAAACAAACAACAACAAACAATAACAACTACTATCATAAACAGAAAAGATTATGATATCAACAAGAAATCGAGACTTACTTCTTTTCTTTCGCCTTTATCAATAAGTGATTTGACAATATGCAATAATTGATATGCGACATGTCTATCAGATCGTGGAAAGCATCTAAAATCATATCGCATTTTAATTAATATTTTAATTAATACTTTTTTTAATTAATCTTTGGTTTATTTTTATTAGTATTTCTGGTGTTGGTGGCATTTTAAAATACTTCCACTTTTTTTTTTATCTCATTCTTCTAAAGCATTTTCAACTTTTTAATTTTCGGATGGAAATTTGTTTCCTGAAATGGAGAAGTTGACAAAATTGGATGAAGAAATAGAGGAGAGAAAGAGAGAGGGAAGGAAAGAAAGAGAGATAGAAAGTGCCATCTTTGAATTTTTAAAATTTAAATTTTAAAAATTATTTTAACAGGATAAAACAAAGAAAATCAAGCAAGAATCCTATTTATTCACAGTTTTCGTAATTTTTTTTTGCAGCAAAAAAACTTGAAACTTATAATTTATATGAACTTGGAACTCAGAACTTATGTAAATTCGAGACTCGCCATTTATATAAAATTGAAACTCACAATTTATATAAACTTGAAACTTAGAACTTATATAAACTTGAGTCTTACAATCTATATAAAACTTGAAACTTACAATTTATATAAAATTGAAACTCACAATTTATATAAACTTTAAACTTACAATTTATATGAACTTGGAATTTAGAACTTATATAAACTCGAGACTCGCAATTTATACAAAATTGAAACTCACAATTTATATAAACTTGAAACTTAGAACTTATATAAACTCGAGGCTTACAATCTTGAAACTTAGAACTTATATGAGCTCGAGACTTACAATCTATATAAAAATTGAAACTTACAATCTATAATTTTCATAAACACTTTTTTGAACAAACAATAAATTATCCTGAAGTGATCCGGTAAAATGTAAAAGTGCTGCTTTCAATCGAGTAACATAAACATTCTTGGAATGTAAGTATTTCTCTGCTTCATTAAGCCTTTCTCGAATCTATAAAAAATTCTCCTTCATTTCCTAATTTTAAGATGAAAAAAAAAAAATTTTAACCTAAACAATAAAAGAAAAGTAAGAGAAATGATATTTGAATTAAAATTCAATAATACCTCATCGGCATTACTTTTGATATCAAATCGTACGGGAAGTTGAAGCATTAATTGTTGACATTTTTCAACATAATTTTCATCTGTAATTTGTTGACATTTTCGACATGTAATATTTGTTGGAATTGATTCTTCCGTAATAATCAATGCTTCATCACACTGCTCATTTATGCAACGTATTGATGTTAAAATATCATCCGAAGAATCTATACATCGATCACAACGACAATCAAAATACCTAAAAATCAATCAGTCATCATCTTATCAGCTTATCATTACGTCATTCTTTTATACGATAATCATTATTGTCGTATAAAAACAATAGAAATTTGAAGTGAATTATATATTTTGATATAAATCGAATTGATATTTTGATATAAAACAATTTTTGCTAATAATAGATAAAGAATGAATAATTGATTTTTAAATTTTACTAAGGAAATGAATTAATTGTTTGATAGAATGAAATGATATGAACAATTACCATTTTAATTTAAGTTCTTTTTGACGTTGATAACGTGAACGACCAATATCAATATAACTGATAAATGCCGTACGTGGATCAGCAGCGTTTGTTTCGGAAGTTAACGATCTTAAATAAGCATGATATCCATCAAAAACGAGCGAACAATTCGGACGACATGAATGATTATAAGCTGATACGTCTAAAAAGCATTTTGTTTTTAAACTTTTTGAAAACTTTCAAAAAATTTCTTCATCAATTCAAATTCATGCGTTGTATTGGAAGTTTTAAAACCGAACAATTTTAATTTATAGTTTAAGGGTCAAAGGTCGAGGAAGATCATGTTGAAAGCTTTAAAATTAATTAAATTCTATTTTCTCTTATTCTTGATATGACAAATTTTATTTCCTATTCAAATAAAATATGTTATCACAAAAAATTAAATTGCTTTGCTGAATTTTTATATTCATTATTTTAGAGCATCAGTAATCTGAAATTAAAAAATGAAGAACTTATTATCGACGGATTAAAATGTAATTAATTAATTGATAAACTCCAAATAGCTGATAATTTCACATATATACATATTATCATATAATTTCATATCAAATATCATAAATAATTTATTTGAATTTGATTCAAAAAAGATCTTAATTCACAAATTTAATATAAATTAATTAATTTATACATATAATTTCATATAATTAATTTCCAATAATTATCATACAATTTCATGTACACCAAATATCATCGGATATCAGAAATAATTTATTGAAATACTAATTTGAAAATCAAATATACCTATACGTATACATTTTTCATATAATTAATTTCATATAATTTCATAATATATCAAATATATCATCGAATATCAGAAATAATTTACTGAAATACTAATTCAAAAATCAAATATGCTACCTAAATCAAGTGCCAAACCAATTTCATCGCCAGTGCTGGTATGTATCGAATGTGAATTTATCGATGTTTTGCAAAAAATTTCATAAAATTTCACTTTTTCAATCATTTCATCCCGTCGAAATACCATCATTTTGTTGTAAATTTTTTCAAAATGTGCATATTTAATCTAAAAATTTATGTAAATTTAAAATTTACTTAAAACTTTTTCATTTTTCTTCTTTTAAAATTATAAATTCATTTATTTCTTATCACTTGAAATATCAATTGATAAATTATAAATTCATTTGTTTCATATCACTTGAAATATCAATTGATAAATTATAAATTCATTTGTTTCATATCACTTGAAATATCAATTGATAAATTATAAATTCATTTATTTCTCATCACTTGAAATATCAATTGATAAATTATAAATTCATTTGTTTCATATCACTTGAAATATCAATTGATAAATTATAAATTCATTTGTTTCATATCACTTGAAATATCAATTGATAAATTATAAATTCATTTATTTCTTATCACTTGAAATATCAATTTTTTTTGGAGAATTTTATTTTATAATAGTAAATTTTAAATTTTTAATTTTACCTTATCATTTCGTATATCATCTTCATGTCCCATCAAATCAGTCCATTTTCGATTCTTTTGCCATTTGTATTTATCACCATATTGCTCTATGAATATATCTTATCAATTATTCGACTCCAAAAATAATACCTCGGTAAGTGGTAAATTTGGATAAACCATTCCTAATCGTTGACATTCCAAACGATGACAATTCTTCCATGCCAAACGTTGACATTCCTTTAATTCAATTATTGGAAATTTTAAATTATTTAATGAAAAGTTTTTGAAGAAAATTTGTAATAATTTCATATTTGATAAGAGGTCAAAGGTTAGCAATTTGAAGAAAATATCCAAGTTTTACCTTATTGCAATATCGGGATAATTCACATCTCGAACATTTGTAAAGTTTACTTTTATCTGGTTTTCTCAAAGCAATATGAGCAGTAATTTTCCACCTGATTATTTAAGCAAATATATGCGAATGGTTCATCGAAGTAGCGAATTCGCTGATAAGCGTCGCTAATTGTCTTATCATTTTTCATTGCCTTTAAAAAGAATTTTAAACAAAAATTATTAAAATGATAGATATTAATAAATAAATAAGTATTGTAATTGATAAAATATCATTTGTTTTTTTTCGTTAAACAATTCGTTAATTATTCGACGGCTAAATTTATATCGAAATTTTTTGATAATTTTAATTGAATAATTTGAATTGAAAAAATCGAATGAAAATATTCGATAAAAATAAATTAAATTAATTTTCATACTTTCTATTATTTATTTTTTATTCAAATTATTTTTAATTAAATTATGATTAGCAAAATTTATGCCTTCTTGAATTCCTTGCATGCAATTAATTTAAGTTTGAATGAAAAAATCTTATCACTTTAATCAATTGAATAATTTGAACTATTAATATCATTCAACTGAATGAATGAATATTAATGGAAAAAATCACAGTTAAACAGCTGTGGAAAATTAATCGCTTAAAAGTTTTGACTCATAAATTTCTCGAACAAATAAACTTCGAGACTAGCAAACTTTGCAAAGATACACTTTCTATTATTTATTTTAAAATCACATTATTGAAAAGATTGATGAAATGATATGTAAAATTTATGCCTTCTTGAATTCTTAGTATTAATTAATAATATTTTGACGAGAATTATCATATTACTTTAAATGATTGAACAATTTTGATCATTTTCATCTATTAATTAACAGAAAAATAACATTGCTAAAGAAAAATTGACGCATCATAAAGCTTCAACTCTCGACAATAAAACAAGTCTCGAGACTAATAAACCAAGAAAAAAATTTTAAATAAAAAAAACAATAACTCTTTTTAATTCTAATTTATAATAACTTAAATAATAACGTATAATAAAAATATAATTGAATCATTACGGAAATTTCTTTCCTATAATAATTATATAATTTCAACGGTTGAAAATTTGTAAATTTAAAATTTCACAAAATGAAATCAATAAATTTAAAAAAAAATTAATTAAATTGAGAAATATGATTTTCAAAGATTAAATTCAATTTTTATGCGTTTTCTCTTTCTTTAATTCTCATTTTTTTTGCATTTAATATGTTAAAAGAATTTCTAATATTAAAAAATTTTTAAAAAATCGAATTTATTTTTCAAATTTCGATGGACAAAAATGCAAATTTATTTATTGCAAAATACTAATAAATGTATATATATATGCTAGTAAATATATACATACTAATAAATATATGTATATATACTAATAAATATATATATATTTAAAACACAAAATACTAATAAGTAATATATACTAATAAATAAATAAATAAATATACATTAATGAATATATATATACTAAAATACAAAATACTAATAAATAAATATATATATATATATATATATATACTAATGAATATATATATACTAATACAGAATACTAATATAAATATATATATAATATATATACTAATGAATATATATATATAAAATACAGAATACTAATATAAATATATATATATGTATATATGTAAAAATTAGAAATGCAGAGTATAATAAATATAATTTTAAATAAATTTAATTTTTATAAAAATTTAAAATCAAAAACAAAAAGGAAACGAAATGAAAATAAATAGAATAAATGATAGTTTAATTCAAATAAACCAGCAACAAAATGCTAACTTTGCTATATTTTTTCTGCAAAGTTTGTCAAGTGTCTGTTGAAGCTTACATAGAGATATATTTTTTAAACGAAAGTGAGATAAGATGATTTAATCATTTTTCAGTGAAAATTTTTATCTCTTCGCTGAGCTGAGTGAGCAAGCATCTGTGTAATCAATCGATTTTTAACAACATCTGATAAGAAACTTTTTTAAAGCATTTCATCGTCTTCTTTAAAAACTTACTTTTGACTAATATGAATTATACATTTCGAGGAGAGAAATAACTTCTAAATGATATATTGAAAATTTGACGAAATAATAAAGCAATAATTTCTTTTAATTGTTAATTTTTTATTGAAAAATGTGAACATTGATGAATTGATTTGATAATCATTGATCGTTTCATTTATCATATATCATTTATCAGTTATTTATCATTTATCATTTATCGATTATCTTTGCTTTCTTATATTAATGCCAAATATTTTCACAAAAGTAAAACATTTATTGCGATTGGATAAACTTTATAAGCGCATTTTAAATGTCATTAAAATCAATGATATGTCAAATTCTGTGTATTTTAACATGCGATAGGGAACATCAAATGATTATATTCGATTGTTAAATGATTTTACTGATAAAATATTGATAAAATTAAGGCATTTATTTATATTTATGAAAGAATCATTTAAAAAATTTTAATGACTTTGATAATTTCTTGAAAAAAGTATCGGAATTTGAATACCGGAATTTTTCGTTGGAATTTTCTGTAACAATTTTATCAGTTCATGGATGATGTGTCATATTCTGTATATTTTAACATATTCAAATAAATATCCGTTCTTGCATTCAGAAATATTTTCTTTTCTTATATTAACCAGGTTCAAGAATATTTTCGTATTGATAACAGCCAAGTTTAAGAATATTTTCTTCTTGATAACAGCAAAGTTAACGAATATTTTCATATTCATTCATACTGATAAGAGCCATATCTTCATATTGATAAACAACTAAGTTAAATAATATTGTCATAGTGATAATAGCCAAGTCAAAAAGTATTTTGTTATTGATAATAGCCAAATTAAATAATATTTCTATATTGATAATAATCAAATTAAATAATATTTTCATATTCAAATTAAATAATATCTTCATATTGACAATAGCCAAGTTAAAGGATATTTTCATATTTATAAGAGCCATATTTTCACATTGATAATAACCAAGTACTAATTATAATTAATCCTTTGGACCAAAGAAAAAAGAAATGATTGCTATAATTGCGATTGACAAAAATTTGTTATTTCAAGGGAAGCAATAATAATGAAGTTCAAATTTGTTTAACCTTCTTCCTTTTATGATAGATAATATTTTAAGGAATCAAATGACAAAAGATTTGGACAAATGCGAGACGAGAATGAAGCCTAAGCGATCATCGATCGCCATCTGTCTAATCTATCTATCGCCGACCGATATTATCACAATAGGATAGTTTCAAAGGAAAAATACTTCCTTCGTTTCATTCCATCAATTTTGACGTAACACAATAATCATATATGCAAATTTCTCTCTCTCTCTCTCTCTCTCTTTCTCTCTCCCTCTCTTATTACTTCAGTTTTAGTATATTTATTTGCTTAATTTTATTTTATTTGATTGAAAATTTTAAAAATGATATTTTATTCATTGCTTACTTATAATGAGGAAAATTAATTCAACTTTTATAATTATTCTCGTTTTGTTAAAAGTAAAAGTTTGACGTAACGAATGACACTTACGTCTAAATCCGTTAAATCCTTTCGTCAAATATGACGTACCAATATCAATTTCGGGAAAAATAATAGAAAAAAAAAATATTTGTTTGTTTTTCTTTTCTCTCAAAAGCTATAATTAATTGATAATAAATACTTTAATTAAATAAAACTAATGTGTTATTAAATTACACAAATGTCTTTATCAATTAAATATTAAACGTAAATTGATATGATCTTTCTATCATATATGTTATCATTATTGATTGGATACTAAATGTAGGGTATGTTAATTATAATTAATATTATATATCATATCAAAGTATTTGTATTTTTATTTTTTTTTTTTTTGCAAACAATATGAAAAAGATATGATATTTTGATAATTAATTACATATTTGTTTTCATTGATTCTCTTTATCAATTAAATATTAAATGTAAATTGATATGATCTTTCAATCATATATGTTATCATTATTGATTGGATATTAAATGTAAGGTACGTTAATTATAATCAATATTAATATCATATCAAAAGTATTTGTATTTTTATTTTTTTTTTTTTTTTTGCAAACAATATGAAAAAGATATGATAAAAAAAAAAGATATGATATTTTGATAATTAATTACATATTTGCTTTCATTGATTCAAATTTCTACTTTTTTTTTTTTAAATTAACATACCTGTATTTTTTATTATTTCATTTACCTGTTCGAGTAAAATAATATTAATAAGTAATAATATCGAATAATTAAATTCAAATTTCTTTTTTAAATTAACATAGCTGTATCATCTTTTTTTTCTCATTTACCTGTTCGAATAGAATACTATCTAAAAATATAATTAATGGCGACAATTTGTAATCCATTTAGGTGAAAGCTAATTAAAGACTAGTAATAACAAATGTAATTAAATCAACCTATGCTTATCTCTTTTCTCTTCCCTCTATTTCAGAGTATTTTTAAAAGATTAAATTAAATCATTCATGCGAAATATTTCGTTTCATTTCACTTTTTTTTTTCACAATTTTTCTCTTTTTAATTTTCTTTGACTTTTTTTTTGTTTGACAAAAAAAAAAAAAGAAAAAAAGAAATGTCGCACAACGATACATAAATATCAAACACTAACATCTGTCACTTTGACCAACATTTTCCATTTACATAAAATGCAAATGGATTTGTTAAAATAAAACTTTCTAATTTCCATATAAACCTTAAATAAGAAAACATTTGGTTGCAAAAAAAAAAAAAAAAAAAAAAAAAAAACTTTCATCTGGTCGGTATTTTCAAAAAAAGAAAAAAATCTTAGAAATTTTTATAACCATCTGCTCTTGATATTAATGCTACTACTACTACTACTACTACAACTACTACTTTTTCACATTTAAATTTTTTTAACTCATCACATTAAACTAACGCATGCTGAGTTAGGCAAACGAGTTCGGTCTTTTTTTTTTCTTTCTTTTTTTTTGTTTTATCTTTGATAATTTTTGAATTTCAATTTAAAATAAATTGTTGGTTGATAGGAAATTGTTTGGAAATTAAATGTTTTATCTTTGATAATTTTTGAATTTCAATTTAAAATAAATTGTTGGTTGATAGGAAATTGTTTGGAAATTAAATATATCGCCTGTATGTCGAGAAAAATGTTACAATTTCGAGAATATTTTAAAAGATTTATTGATATTTTTGTAGAATAATTTCAATTTTATCATCAAAATGAATCAATTTTTTTTTTTTTTTTTTGTCAAAAATGCTAAAATTTTGAGAATATTTTGGAAAGATTAAAGATTATATGTGAAATTTATTTCAAATGATATTCTCTATTTTATCATTTACATATTTATCAAAAATTATGCTTACCTATTAATAATATTTTCTGAAAACTTTTAATTGGTTTAAAAGAAAAAAAAATCAATAAATTATAGTTGTAGCATAATTCGGACAATTCTCGATGATAAAATAGAATGAGATAACAATTTCAATTTCAGGATACCATTCTCGATGATAAAATAGAATCAGATAACAATTTCAATTTCAGGATACCATTCTCGACGATAAGATAACAATTTCAGGATATCATCACCACTGATCCCTTAAAACAAAATTTTATGTAAATTTGACGAAATAAAGTAATCGTATCGCTGAGTCATTAATTGCATAGTATCGAAAAGTTTTGACGATCGCTGTCGCCTACTTCAAAGATATTGAAATACAACATATAGCAAACCTATTTATCGATCTCATCGTATCTTTTGTTTACAAAGCGAATCATTTAATATTATCGTTTTATTTGCGAAAACTAATCCTAAGCCAAGTAATAATGAATTTTGATTGTTGTCTTTTTTTTTCTAGGCCATATTGGCTGGCCTTAAAAGATATTTTATCATCAATCTGATTTGGCCAATAGCTAATGTCATCATTGAATGAAGAGATAAAAAGCTTTTATATAATTCTTGATTTTCATTAATCGCATTCAAATGACAATCACATTTAATCGGATAAACCGACACATACACACTTACATATACACAACACATACACACACATACACATACATATACACATACATATACAAATACATACACAAACATCACAAACATTTGCATACGACAATGAATAGATGTATAAATTTAATTAGTAAAATAGCTTACTGTGCATTTTCCTTTTAAAAGTATACTTTGCATTTGGAATAGCAAATTAAAAATGATAAAATGTGATAATAAATGATATATAGCCATTTCAAATTGATGATATATAGCCATTTCAAAATGATAAAGCTCAATCTAATTTCATTTTATATGTAAAAAATGCTGAATCATTAAATAATGTATTGGTATTTGCTTATTTACAATATTTACTGCTACAACAATAATAATAATAATAATAATAATAATAATAATAATAATAATAATAATAATAATAATAACAATAGTAATAATAATAATAATAATAATAATAATAATAGCGATAACAATAATAAGTAATAATAATAATAGCGATAATAATAATAACAATAGTGACAATAATAGTAGCGATAACAATAATAATAATAGTGGCAATAGTAATTAGCGATAACAATAATAATAATAGTGGCAATAGTAATAGCGATAACAATAATAATAATAATAGTGATAACAATAATAATAGCGATAACAGTAATAATAATAGTGATAACAATAATAATAGCGATAACAATAATAGTAATGGTGATAGCAATAATAATAGTGATAACAATAATAATAGCGATAACAGTAATAATAATAGTGATAACAATAATAATAGCGATAACAATAATAGTAATGGTGATAGCAATAATAATAGTGATAACAATAATAATAGTAGTGATAACAATAATAGTGATAGTGGTAACAATAATAATGATGATAACAATAATAAATAAGTTATTTGAAATATTTAAACTTTTTTTTCTCGAAAAAAATCATTTACATCGTCAGTGCCTTAGCATTTAGTTATAAACATTTCCCGATAATTATTCAAATTTCCAAAACATACATCTGTTATTTTCTTCTTCCTTCTTCTCCCTCCATAAGAGAAAAAAAAGTATTGAGAAAGTCTTTCGAGAATAGCAAGTAAGAGTTTTCAATAACAGTTTTGAGGATGATAATGGAATGGGAACAGGTGCTATTGCATCATAGATGCACTTCATGAAAAACTTCTTGAAGAAGCTAAATTGCTCCGATACACTTCGAGAAATTGCTAAACAAATAAGAGGATGAATGTATGTGATGAATAAAGTGATTTGATTTTATCATTTCTTTACTTTGCTTTTTTTTGATAAGAATATATGTTGATGAATAAAGTGATTTGATTTTATCATTTCTTTATTTTGGTTTTTTTTTGATATGAATATATGTTGATGAATGAAGTGATTTGATTTTATCATTACTTTACTTTGCTTTTTTTTGATAAGAATATATGTTGATGAATAAAGTGATTTGATTTTATCATTTCTTTACTTTGCTTTTTTTTGATAAGAATATATGTTGATGAATAAAGTGATTTGATTTTATCATCTCTTTCCTTTGCTTTTTTTTTGGAATTCTTAAATATTTCGAGAAAAATTTTACAATTAGTGTGATAATAGATATTGATAGTATGAAATGACTGATAAGAATGTATGTGATCAATAAAGTGATTTGATTTTATCATTTCTTTTCTTTGCTTTTTTTTTTTGGAATTTTTAAATATTTCGGGAAAAATTGTACAGATTAACAGTAAGTTGATAGCATCAAATGATTAATTGATTGATTGACTGATTGAGTGTGAATGATCAATTAATCAATTATATGCCCATATGATAGTTTTGTTTTAATAATATCAAAAGTTCTGATTAATTAAATTTAATTTGATTAGGATAATTGCGTTTAAATAATGTTAATGTTTTGCATCAAAATTTTTTTATCAATTTCTTTCATTTCCTTATTTTTGTACAATTCACAGTCGCTTCTCTAACAGTCGATCTTTTATCAATTGATAATTATTGATTAGAATTTTTTTCGAGAATCTTTTAGCATTGATAATTATTGATTAGAATTTTTTTTTATAAAAATATTTTACAATTTTTTTTTTCTATTTTATTTATTTCTCAACCAATTTCTCTTAGGAAAAAATTCTTGAAAATTTTTCAAATTTCAGATAAATAGATGTCATAATTTTGTTAAAAAAAAAAAAACGACAAGCTTATGATAAGATAAAATCTAATCAAAATGATAATTTAAAACATTTTTTGTATATATATATATATATATATATATATATGCTTTAAAAGTATGGTATTAAAAAAAAAGAATTTTTATTAAAATATGCCAATATAAATGAGAATATTTGAAAATTAAATGATATATTCTCGAGAATGAAGGTAATAATTTGAAAAGTGCATCAAACAATCTTCAATCACGAAAGCCCAACAATTGATATTATATTATTATCATATATATCATACAACTTGCTCATATCTTTTCATCAATTCCATTTCTGATGATTATACATATCCATTTATATCAGTAGATTTATTGTCATTTCATATTTTTGACAAAAATATTTCGCGTGACATTTGGCATTTACCTGGGGCCTTAAGCACCTAAAACATACATTACTAATTATCATCAAACGATAACTTACTTTTAATTATATGATTTGCAAATTAATATGGAATTGCTGCCAGGAAATATTCAAACCTTTTGCAAATTTGCAATTTGCAATTTGCAATATTCACGCAATTTGTAAAATTAATTTGAAATTGATTGCAAAATAATAACTTACTTTTAATTGTATGGTTTGCAAATTAATATAGAATTGCTGCCAGGAAATATTCAAATCTTTTGCGAATTTGCAATTTGCAATACTCATGCAATTTGTAAATTTCAAATTAATTGCAAAATAACTTGCAACATGCGCAAACTATTAATTACTGATTTTTATGAAAATTAGACGGAAAAAAAAATCTTCCGCAATTCCGGAAATCGATATATCAAATGACTTTCCTATCTAAAATTCTTAAAAGTTAATTTTAAAAAAATTCATTATGAAATCATAAAATTATTCGTTGTTTGTTTATATGTATTTGTTACATATTTAGCAACATTTTCCGCAATTTCATCAATTAATTGAATAATGCAAAAATCTGAATTGAAATTGAAATTCCACCAATTCCAACCAATTCCAATTCCAATTCTCCAATTCCAATTCACTCACGTAAAATTATCCCTTTTATTAAATATTGTGAAAAAAAAAAGGAAAAACTCATTCTTATGTGTGTTATTTTCAAGAGAATTTGGTTGCGAGGAAACAGTTCAATCAAATAAAAAAAAAAAAGGCAGATGGCCGGCCAACCGGTCGGTCGATATTACATTATAATGTCCTCATCAAGATGAATGATGATGATGAATGATGATGGTGATGATGATAGCTTGATAATGATAACGATGATGATAATGATACTGATGACGATGATAACGATGATACGATCGATGTATATGAGATGTCATGCCAGGTGCTTTGCTTATATTATTTGGCAAAACGATTACTTTTATTACTTATCATTTCATGAAAATTTCCATGTTTGACAAGAATGAATCAGAAGGAAAAGACAAAAAAAAAAATCGTAAAATTATTATTTCATTTTTATTTACTTTAAATTACTATACCAAGTAATTCATTTCAGATTTGATCAAATATATTCAAGAATTTAAAAATCATTTCCAATTTTGATGGATCAAAAAAAACAAAAAGAGAAAATGAATTAATTGATCCATTTAGTGATAGATAGATATATGCAAAATTTACGGTATCATCAAAAGATCACAAATAATGACTTTACAGTAATCCAAATGACAGTAATCCAAAATGATTTATTATTCATTTCCAATTAATTCAATTTCAAAATTATTGATCCTCATGTAGGCAGTTAATTATCTTTTGTAAAACAGATTTTCTTCATTTTCCTATAACAATAATAATATCATTTTATTTTTGATTGATATATGCAAATTTAATGTATGCAAATTTATTGTATCATCAAAACATAACAAATGAATGACTTTGACAGTAATCCGAAACGATTTATTATTCATTTCCAATTAATTCATTTCAAAAATTATTGACCATCATGTGGTCAATCATCTTTTGTAAACAGATTTTCTTCATTTTCCTATGATAACAATATTTCCTTAATTTTTAGAAATTTTTTAAATTCATTTTGCTTTCCGATTCATTCATTTAATTCTTATCATTATCATTTAAATTCCATCTAATTCGTTTAGCAAATATTTCTTATCCGATTCATATGAATTCATCTATCTGATAACCGATATCCGATTCATCTATTCACTGATAACCAACTGCATCCGATTCATCTGATAACCGATTGTTTCTTTTTTCATATCATATCCCGGATAATACATTTCAGAATTCTTGCAAAGTATAGGCAAATCTTGCAGAAGATAACTAAGTGATACCTATGTCTTGAAAACCCTTACAAGCAAGACTCTCGAGATTAATCAATTATGCAAAAGAAAAAAAGAAAAAAATTAGTAATAACTTTACTTCGTCATCCTCTCTCTTCTGCGTCGCTTTTCAATATGGTAACAGCTGCGAAGCGATTTAATTCAATCTGAATCGTCCGCTATAGATTGATACGATTCGACCCGATGACCTCCAAGCGAATATATAATAAATAAAAATGTATTGATGGAAAGCCATGCACCAACCCATAATACTCCTTTTAATCAACCAATAATTAAGTTTACATCACATCTAACATGCACAATGCACGACGATAATATGACATGCATTAAAGATTGCAATCATAGCAATTCCAAAAATATTTCATGTCGGATTGATTATAGTGTGAATTTCTCAATGATAAAAATTTTATCATCATCGAGAAATAATCTCTTATACATTGAAATTATTAAGAATATTTTTTAATCATATCAATTATTTATCATTAAATATACTTATTTATCTTTCAAATGCTAATTTAATTCATAATCAATTATTTTATCATTAAATATACTTATTTATCTTTCAAATGCTAATTTAATTCATATCAATTACTTATCATTAAATATACTTACTTATCTTTCAAATGCTAATTTAATTCATATCAATTACTTATCATTAAATATACTTACTTATCTTTCAAATGCTAATTTAATTCATAACAGATAAACAAATAAATAACTATTCTCTTCATAATTCCTATTAAAAAACTTTTCATTCACAATTCCAACAATGTTATTTCGATATACTTAAATTTGTTATAGTGTAATAAAATTTTATCATCGACGGAAATAATCTTTCGCCCACAATTAATGTCTATTTTAATTGCTAATTTATTAATTAAATATAAGATATATCATTCATTATTCCTAGTCATAATTATTTATTTGCAAAATATGTACGCTGCTTTGCCATTCATCGTTCAGATACCAAATATAATTCCCAAATAAGCAACAAACAAATCTATTTTTACACATAATTTTATTAAAAAAAAAAACCTTCCAATTCATACATCAAATTGATAAAAGGATAAACAATGAAAATATCAATAGTGATAAAAAATAAACAATGTAGTGTTAATATTGATAAAGAAATAAACAATAAAATGTTCATTTTTTTTTATGCATTTTACATTTCAACACACATGTATATTCGTAATAAAGAAGGGAATAAAATTTTGTTCAAATAGAAAGATAAAAAAAAAAAGAAAAGAAAAAAGGAATAACAAAGAATGTTTTGTGAAAGCAAAATTTAAAATGCTGTACACAACACACACACACACGCATACACACATACAATACACATACAATACACATACACACATACACATACACAATGCAAGAAGAGAATTTCGGTATAGTTTGTCTAAAAATAAATGGAATAAATTTCAAATGAAAAATAAAAAAAGCACCCCTGTGCATCAGATATAAGACAATTTAAAAGTGATATGTTTTATACATATATATATATATGTATATAAAAAGACATTAAAATTATATAATTTTTATGAGCCAAGTAGAACATGTCTGAAAAAACTGTAAGAGATATATTATTGATTGATGATAATTGACGCTTATGATAATATATATGATAAATGATGAATAATAATGTATTTTTAGTGATAAAGTGAATTAAGCTATTGCAAATTTTTTATTTTCCTAAAATTCTTCTCAAATAAATGAGCCGATTAAGGAGAAGAAAATTGAAAATTCAAAAGTTGAAACAAACAAAGGATATGTATGTAAAAGCCAAAGTATGAAAAAAGAATTGGAATTAAATTCATTAATTAAATTACTTCCAACAATTCAATTCTCTCATTGAGTTTTTTTCAAATCACTTGCTATTTATTAAAATCCTCGAGAATCTCGAGAAAAAGAAAAGTAGTAGAACAGACAAACTACAGTATACTTTGTTCCTAACTTACTTTCACAAACAGAATGAATATTTGTTAAAAGTTTAGTTGAAATGAATTTAGTTAGTGAAAAAGCACAAATTTCTTCACTTCACATTTCTCCGATCTTTCCCTAATCCATCCACTCTCTCTCTGCATTCTATATAATTCCTACACTCAAATGATTGGTCACAGCAATTCAAAATACATTTCACAAACTTCTTCACTTACCGTATTCAGCGTATATCGTAGAAGAAATTTATTCTCATATTTTTGCTAATAATTAAAAAAAAAGTTAGGATTTTAATAATTCAATTTAATTTATTGAAGAAATAATTCTATTCGATTAATGTATGTATGCTAAATTTTTGATAAAATTTGGAGTTAAAACTTTTGATAACATCTTTTGATAACAACTTGATAACATTGCAAAATTTACAAAGAGAAAATATTAAAGTTTATTGGTTTATATATATATATACGGTAAGATATGTACTTCAATAGATTTAGCTTTTCTCATTTTTCATCTTTGTTCTTTCGTCTCTCTCCCTCCCTCTCCCTCTCTCTCTCTCTCTCCTCTTTCTCTTTTTTTCTCATCAAAAAAGAAAAACAAAAGTAGTTTTAGTTCTTCATTTCCTTTGTTTTGAGAAGAAAAATGAAGTGAGAAAAAGGAAAATGAGTGGCGGAAAAAAAAATTTCGTTTTCTCGAAAATGAGAAAAGACGAGAAGAAAAAAAAGAACAAAGTAAGAGTGAAATGAAAATTGAACAAACAGATAGATTGATAGATATATCCAATTGAATGACTAACAAATGACAAAGAATGGAAAATTTAGAGGGAGAGAGAGAGAGAGAGAGAGAGAGAAAGAGAGAATAAAGTAAAATATTATTTTAAAAAAATAATACCAACAATAATCTCATTCCATCCATTTTTTCTTCTCTCTTTCTCTCTCTCTCTCTCCTCTTTCTCTTTCAAACATTTCCCTATAATAAATTTTTCTCAAAAAAAAAAAAGAAGCAAAACCATTTCACAAAAGCTTTATATTAAATAAAATTAAAAATGCTAATCAGTGATATGAAAGAGATGAGAAAATGGTATGACAAGAAATCGAAGAGATAGAAGAATAGTATAAAAAAATGAATGATAAGAAATCGAATAGATAGGATAGATTTGATCATTATTATGTATATGATAAAATTTAAATATTTCATTTAAAAGGAATGATTAAAAAATGCGTTGCTTCCTGGAATGAAAAATTAGCAAAACGAAATTATTGAATGATTAAAAAGAGTTATATTAAAATGAATAGCTACAATTAGATACAACACATATGTAATTATTATCAAAGAAATATTTTAATCCCTTTTCTAAGTCTATCAAATATACATTACACACATATATATATATAATACTAGCTGGTAATAATAGTGCTTCTCATCTCTTTCACTATCATATCAATATCAATAAATATTATATATATATGTATATGTGTATATCTAATATGAAATCCAATTGTTCGCTTCAAATTATAGCCTAATAAAAAAGCATAAAGATATTGAAAGCTTTTTTTTTTAGCATTCATAGAAACGTCCAATTCATTGAATTTCTTGTTGACATAGAAATGTCGAAGGTAAAGGTCAAATGTCACAAATAACTGTAATCTGTATAAGATTGAATTTTAGCATTAATCTTATATGAGTTAATATTACTATATTGAAAATCTTTCAAGCAAAAAAAGAAATCATTATTATTACTGTAGCATCAAGAAGTTTGACATTGGAAAGGAATCTGTAAAAATGAAATTTGCGAGATCTCTGAACTGCAACATATATAAAAAGGCCTTTTCATAATTACGAATAAAGTGTATATTTGCTTGTTTATTATCTCTTAAAAACTACATCTACAGGTTCAGGATGATAAGATATCTACATAGGTTCAGGATGATAAGATATTCCCAATATCTGGAAATAACGGATTAAGCATTACATAGAAGAGCTACCGATAATCATTTCAACCAGAATAATTTTTGCATTTCCATTCTACTAGGAATAAAACTTTCCATCTGTAAAACAATTATCTATCACTATCCAAATCTAAAAAGAAAAAATTCAAATTATCCCTTAACATTCTATACGATTCTTCAAGAGGAACATAGAGACAGAGAGAGAGAGAGAGAGAGAGAGAGAGGAGAGATCATGGCAACATTTAAAGCTGTTTTAAAATTACTTCATCAAAAAAAAAAACAAACTTTTTGCCTAAATTTTTCACATAGTATTTCAAAGTTTTCGTAAAAATTCAACAAATAAGCATAATATTCAAAATATTCTTAAAATCTACCATATCACATTCCGTGCAGTAAATTATCATTATCATATCACTCCGTGCAGTAAATTATCATTATCATTTTCGTATAAATTTGGTATAATGAATGTTTTAGTAATGAAAAAATAATGGAAGCAATGCATTGAGAAAGAGAAATAAACAAGCAAACAAACAACAAACAAACAAACAAACAAATAAGCAAACAAACAAACAAACAAACAAGCAAACAAATATATATATATATGACTGAGATGAAATCAACAATTGGCTAAATTTGGTATCATATCATTAATGAGTAGTGAGTTTTTAGCCTCGTAGATAAAATGATAAAAATTACTACTAAAATTATAGTGAATTGTAAAATGATGATGTAAAAGATGACTGAAAAATGTCAACAAAACGTTTTGAAATCATTTCGGTTGATTTAATTCAGGATAATAATGATGAAGCATCACGCTGTGATTGCAGCTGTGCTAACAATAATCGCGCCAATTGAAAACCCGTTGTCGAATTGCCATTATTTACGCTAGCAGTTGCGGCAGCGGCTGCGGCAGCAGCTGCTGCTGCCGCAACTGTTGCCGCATCTCCACCATTTGTGAAACATTTTGATGATGCGGATTCTTCCATCATCCAATTCATCTCCTTTCCCAATATATATGGTGATGGACTAGTACCTGAAGAATTTTATATTCATATATTCTTTTTTTTTTTAAAAAAAAATAAAGCATCAAATTTTTATTCAAATTCTTGAGTAATAAAAGGAATGAATTGGCAAAGAAATAAAGGAATGAATTAACATCTAGCGAAAGCGACAAAATTAATTCTAAGCGAAATATATTTTATTTCTCATTTAAACTTCACAAATTCGAATCTCAAATAAAAGACAAAAGGATTAGGAATTAAGAGAATTCATTCATTGATCCTACCATTTCCTTTTTAAAAAAAAGGCGAATTATCCTTTGTCAAAATTAATTCAAATTTGAATTTATATTTAAAGATAATTAATTATACTTGTTGAAAATGGAGTAACTGTAGGAGAAGCAGCAGCAGCAGCAGCGGCAGCAACAATATCACTGGTAATATTTCGAGTTAATACATGACCAAAATTATCCATCCTTGACCTTTTCATCTTTGAACTATCTTTATTTTCTTGATTTCTGAAACAAACAAATCCTTTTTTTTTAATTCAACATTTCTTTAGTGATATGTTAATGTGAAAATGATATACATTTCGATGTAAATTTTCAATTATAATCATTAGTTGTTTAGTAAGTAAAAAAAATCGACAGATAAGTAAGTAATATATGTAAGTCAAGATGCTCAACTTGTATCTTTATCAAAATAAATAAGTGATATGAGTAAGCGGAGATGCTCAACTTGTATCTTTATCAAAATAAATAAGTGATATGAGTAAGCGGAGATGCTCAACTTGTATCTTTATTAAAATAAATAAGTGATATAAGTAAGCGGAGATGCTATTTCAAAGTTTGCAAGCCTATATTCTTGCACTGAATTAGGAAATTCATCTGCACAGATGCGGATAACAATAAAAGAAAGAATCCATCTGAAATAATCTACTGTTTCAAATGTAACATGGAGATACTAGCTACTAATTATATTCTAGAAGTATTCTCTGGAGAATTCTCAAATAAAAGCCAGGCCATATGAATAATGCAAATTTTATACGATCAAATTAAATATAACACTACACTCAGAATAAACTTATATGTGCTATGATCAATCCGTTGATGAATTTGAAAGCATCGAGGAGAAAAGTTGACATAATTATGTTGTTTAATAGACGAATGCAAGAAATTTGCATGCATTATTAAAGTTACTGATAAAGTTCGGGAATTATCAATTTCTTGATAAAGAAATTTAACACTAGTTAAGATAATTAAAAAATGGATGCGAACGATATAAAAAATTAGATATATCATGAAAGAAATTTATTGTAGAAAGATTTGTGAATATTTTTAATAGTCAGAATTGAAGAATTGCATCGTTTTTTTTATTTCAAAAAATAATTCAAATTAGATCAGAAAAATTACAAACAATATCGTAGTGGAAAAGATCAAAAATCAATTTTATAAATTAATAAATCTAAAATTTATGAAAATACCTTTTTGCTGCGAATTTTTGACTACATTTACGAAGTGTTAAATCAAGTGGAATTTCATCTGTAGTTGTTATGAATTTACTACTAGCTGATGTAATTGATGGCCGTACAACCATTGATACATCAACATTGGTAGAAGATGTTGAAGCTGTCGTTACGGTTGCTTGCTGAGACATGTGACGTATACCTGTAAATAATAATTTTCACCAGACGCATACCTGTAAATAATATTTTTCACCTGTTTTCTTTATTGTTCAACTTCTTAACATTAAGAACTTGTTTAATCTTTATCATTCTGCAGCACAATTGAATTCATGTGAAAAACTTTCGGTACAATTTGCTTAATTTCATTATTAGAATTTTTATTTTAGAAATTATTATTTCTATGTGAAAAAAATGAAATTCCTCATATATTCGAAATGAACTTAAATTAAATTAATCACATTTTCGAGCCAATTTTTGAAATTAAATTACTCACCTTTTCGAGCCAATTTTTGTTGATAAGCAATTGGACAGCCTGATAAACTTCGATGCGATGTTCGATTACTATTCACATGACCTTTACCCGTACAGCCTGGTGTTGTACAACGTAACACCGTATCTTGTTGCAAGGCCAATACTGAAACAAAAAAACATTTCAACAATTTATGATAAAAATTTCTGGATAAAAAAAATTGATATTTGATTTTCAAATATAATCATAACTTTGCAGTTTTCCGCATCATTTCACTCTTTTTCCACAGCTGTCGTTTACTTACATTCTTCCTTCCCCTTTATAAGAATATTTTAAAAAAGATGAAAAAATAGAGAGAAAGGAAAGGAAAAAATAAGAAACAGAGGGAGAGAGAGAGGGAGAGAGAGAAAGAAAGATAATAAATTAGTTCAAATTAAGACATATGGAAAGTACAAATTTTAGTAGACGAAAGGAAAATGACGGAAGGAACAAAAGGCGGTATGTCATGATCAAGGTCGATCAGCATCATTCACTTTTTTTTTTTGCACACTATAATCAACGAAACATCAATTGGATAATCATTATTGCCGAAGTATCCGATCAACATAAAAAAAAAGTTAATCATACCGTATATCTATCTATATATCTATTCTAATATACAGAAAAGGGAGAGAGAGGGAGAGAGTTCCTACTTCATCTCTAAATAGGTTTAATCATTTCCTGAATTGGATATACTATCACCATTATCACTATTATCATCACTACTACTACATTACTACTACTACTACTACTCCTACTTACTACCATTAACACTCATTCATTTCTTTCTTCCTCTTTTACGCCTTTTTTTTTCTTTTGTCGGCTTAAATTAATGAGCTAAAAATGAAATAAAATAAATATGCAAAAATAAAAGAAATGGATAATAAAAAAAGTATCACTAAAATATGTATGAGATTAGAAAGAGAGAATAATCTCTTCCTCTCCCCCCCCTCTTTCTCTCTCTCTCCCTCTCTCTTTCAAGATATATGCCGACAAGAATCAATCTATTAATTTTAGTTGATAAAAATTTCAATGAAATGATGGTCAACTATCGTCAAATATACAATATCATTGAATAATGACATTCAAATGATAATATAGACATTGGGCTTTTTTTTTCTTTTAGAAATGACAATTAAATTTCATTTATATGCCATATACATATACATATATAATACAATGATAGAATGCGGCATATTTCTTTTTATTACTTTTTGAAAAGAATTATTAATTTAATAGAAAGAAAAGAATATGTATTTCAAATGAATTATTTGAGTAATAAAAGGAAAAATTATAAAAAAAATTTAATCATTGATAAAAATTTCCTTATCTTTAGGGGTGATATGAAAAAAAAAATAGAATTATGAAAAATTTCTTATCTTCAAACAATAATTTGACATTTAGCAATTATTTCAAAGGAATCAAAATTTATCATATGAAAAAATAAAACTTTGATCATTGATAAAAACTTTCTTATCTTTAGAGATGACATTAAAAAAAAAATGGAATTATGAAAAATTTCTTATCTTCAAACAATAATTTGACATTTAGCAATTATTTCAAAGGAATCAAAATTTATCATATGATGATAATAATAATAAAGAAATAAAAACCCATCATATTAAATGGAATAGCAAAAAATGTGTAATTTAAATGATAAAAATGATAAAAAATTTTAAATGATAATATAGAAATTCCGGACAAAAATGAGAATGAAAAAAGGTAAAATTTAGTGAAAAAAAATATACATTTTAAAATTATTAAGATTATATGGAAACTTAGTATCATATATGACCTTTCAAGGATTTTGGGTCAAAAATTTTTTCAAGAATAAAGAGAGCGGAAGAGAGAGAGAGAGAGAGGGAGAAAGAAAGAAGAGAGTCTTAAAAGATCTGCAAAAAAGATTGATGAAAATTTCATCATAGCAAAACCTAACAGAAGTATAAGAAGGAAGTCAGACAATATTATTTAAGTAGGATCTCGAACAAAGGATATTTGAGATTGGAAAGAGGATCTTGACGATCGACCATCTGCTACTCATGATGATGATTTGTATGCATGCATGATGGATAGGATAATCAAAAAAGTGTTTTGGGCCTTTATGTAAGCGAAATTTGCCGATACTATCATTGTATGCAAATAATGATGATGATGATGATGATGATAATAATGATGATGATAATGATGGCACACCAACATCAATCTTAATAATTGCTATCCATTCTCTAAATAACAGAAATGATAATTAGTTGATAATAAAAAATAAACATAATGAAGATAATTAGGAAAAGAAACAATTTTCAAAAATATTTCAATTTTTTTAAATAAAATTTAATTATAATTCATAATATTTTAATATATCTATATGCTAGCTTTATCGATTTTTTTATCATTACTTCTTTTTTTCTTTTCTTATCAATTTTCTAAATTCCAATATTTTTTTTTAACATCTCTTTTCTTTCTTATTTCTTATCGATTAAAAAATGAAATAACTGGATATATTTATTGGAAAGCAATTCAAATTCTATACAATTTTTTCAAAAATAATCCGAAAGAAATTCATTCAAATAGTAAAAGAATGAGAAATGAAAAAAAAAAAAAAAAAAAAAAAATACGAATCAATGAATCAAAATCTTAATGACAATTTGATGATAATATAATAAGCAGATATGTTCAGTAATTATCGACTACAACAATGATAAGTAGTGACATCTTCTATCATTTAATAGGTTTTTTTTTTTTCTATTTAATTAAAATTTATACCTGTAAATTAAGTAACACTTCTCTCAACTTATTAACAACAAAAAGGTAAACAAAATTTTTTTCTTTTTCTTCCATAAATGAAACTATCCATTTTATTTGTTTATTTCGAAATTATCGAAAGTTTTTTTTATTTTTTTCTTTTGAAAAAAAAAATATGGAAGATTGATTTGTCGAATATCGCTTTCAAACATTTCAAAAAGTCTTGCAAAAATTAGATGAATGACTCACATTGTATTGTTGATTTATCTGGTCGTCGTGGGCAACCTGAAAGGCTTCTATGATGAGTATAGAGACCCGTTTGATGGCCTGATCCATCACAACCTGGTGTTGGACAAGTTAATTTACCAGCTTCTGCAAATGATACTATTTATCATGAATGATAAGAATAATCGGATAATTAAAACTAATACCCAATAAAAATTAATTAATTAAATTCAAAACTTACTTTTAACAACATCTACAATAAAACGTCCTAAATTCAATTTCTTATTTCGATTAAAAATATATTAAACTTAACAGCAATCATATATTTTAGGATTATCTAGAAACATCTAGAATCATATTTTATTAGAAAAATTATATAAGACTGAATGATTTATGAGTTTCATTAAATTCATATAAAAATGAAGCATGCGATATATTTTTAAGCAGCATATTTTTCGAGACAATTTCCAGTCGAGAAATTTTTCAAAAAAAAAAAATTAAAATTTAAAAAATGTGAAGTATCAATTCAAAATCAATAACAGTGTTATACTGAGATTATCTATTAATCTAGCTGATCAGTTTATACTTTTCGATGAATACACGATTATACGAAGCATAAAATTTTAAATATGCCTTCTGAAAGTGATAAGCAATCCATTTTAATGAATCCAATAGTTAGATAATGTTATCGCGATTGAGCAATGATTTTAAAAATTATTCTCTAGTTTTTAGAAAAATACTAAATACTAAATTATAAAATCATGTAATAAAATAATAATTATACCATTTCGATTTTTTAATCCAGCAGGATAAGATGATAATGAATATGGAATTTTCGATGGATTTCGGAATTCTCTGGTACCAAATGATGAGAATTGTAGCACGGGTGATTTTGGTGTATTGGTATGGGAAGAATGAGAATCGACAGAAATTGGTGATTGTGATATTCGTGATTCTGGTGTACTTTCATGTTCTGAACAGTTCAAATTCACAGCACCAGATGCAACATGATTTGAAGCAGAAGTGGCTAATGATTCTACACTAAACGGAAGTGGTGGATGAATATGGATAGGAGTGCCAGATGATTGTTGTAATGCTCGATCTAATGAAGTTTTGTTTTGTGATGAATCAGAAGTCGATGGTTTACAAATGATATTATTATCAATTGTTCCATCGATAATATCATTATCAAATTTCCTCGAATTTCCTTCTGAATCTTCATCTTGCTCTTCTGTAAACTGCTCCACAACATGTACGATATTTTTTGCTGAAAATTAATTTCCAATTATAAAACGAAAAAAAATAAAATTTCTTCATTGAAATTACTGACTATACAGTAAACCATATTGATGATTAAATCTTTAGTCAAAGTGAATATTAAGCGGTCCAATACCAGAAAATGATAATAAGCATCAATGCTTACAAACATCAATTAAAACTTCATAAAATAAATATGCTCGGAAAAGAATAGTCGGCCAATTACGGTCAAATATCTTGTAAATCATCAATGTCATCTTTATCACTTCACATCATTAAGGTGTAACTATTAGATAGCATCTCAAGATAACAGTGTCATATCCTTCACCTTTCTTAAACAATCACTATTTATTAACAATTACTACTGTATCATAGATGTAATTATAGTAGATCATACATTATCATATCACAAAGTTTGTACTAATCATATATTATCATATCACAAAGTTTGTATCTTGATAGATAGTTAAAAAAATACTAAAAATAAAATATCTTCAATTAGAATCTCGCTCAAACAATTGAATACTAATATACTAAATCATATTCATGAATTTCATATTATCATCTGATTTATGATATATCAGTGGGTGTCAATTCAAGAGTTATAAAACAAATGATTAGTGTTAATCAGTTATTTGCAATAATCTTACGAAATATTATTTCAAATAATTTGAAAGGAATTTCAAATATAAATAGGAAAAAGAGAGAAAGAGAAATGAAAAATAATGGAGAATGTAAATGGAGATGAAAAAGAAAAAAATTTAAATTTTAAACTAATTTAAATTGCAATATGCAAGAAAGAAGTCTTTGATCTCTCTCTAAACATATAACAATAAATGAATGAATCATTAATTATTCATCAAAATTTGATGATAGTAGGAAAAGCTTAATTAAATAATTTAAATAAGTTTTAGCTAAATAATTTAATAATAGTTATAGAAAGTTTGCGAAATATTTTGATAATAAAATTGATAAAAACTGATCATAGAAAGTTAATTTATGCGAATTATTTTGATAATAAAATTGATAAAAATTGATTATACCTATTTGTAACACTTACTTCTACCAATTTACTGCTAATTGTTATTGCTTTCTTTTCTTTTTTTTCTTCATTTAATTGACATCAGTCCTTGGATATATAAAGCATACTGAGATAGAGAAATAATTGATAAAGTAGTGTAGATAACAGTAAACAAAAATGCGCAACTATCAAGCGCCAATTAGAAAATAACAATATCATATGACTCTCCCTCTCTCTCTCTCTTTCTCCCTTTCTCTCTCTCTCTCTCTCTCTCTGCTACTACTTATTGTTATTCCTTCCAAATAAAATAAATAAGAAATGCAAATAAATTCATGAAGAAAAAGTTATAAAATTACATATGAATATATTGATTTATAACTCTTAAAATATAAAAAATGAATTTACCGATAATAAATTTGAAATCGATAAATTTTGATTGTTTTGATGAATTGATAAAAAAAATATTTTTTTTCATATTTTTTATAAAAATTGTATATATATAATTAAATTGTACTATATATATATATATATGTATATACATATATATACTATTGAATTGTGAAACAAATTAAATTATATTTTAATTAAGCCTTAATCCTAGAGAATATAAAACTTTGTGATAAAACGATCTGTTATCATCAACATATATCCTAAAAGTCAATTAGAAGTGTCAATTTAGGAATATCCATGAATTATAATCAATAAGGATATAAATCACTGAGTATTTAATACATATATATGTTACTATTGCATGAAATGAATTTAGAAAGATTATATGGTAGACTTTGGGCTCAAAATAAGCTGTCAGAGGCTTGGCTTATTTATTTACATATTGCTTACTTCCTACATTTGCTTATGAGGATAAGCTATTAAATCAAATAAAAAGTACTCAGTATATCGATAAATCCAGATTTTAAGCAATAAATATATTGTTACTGGACTACCACACATAAATTTAGCAAACACATGAATCGAGAAAAAATGAATAATAACCAAATATAATTCGAGAATGATAAATAATCATGATTTAAATAAATATCAAAGAGTAAATGAATAAATGAAAAATTATTAAATTTCTCTAAAACATACCTTTCAAAATTAAATTTTCTAGAACATTTAAAAAGCCTAAATTAATTAATTTCAAAAAATTAAAAAAAAAAAGAGAAAAAAAATTACCATCTGGCTTCCTTCGTCGTTTCACATTATTAATATTATATGCATTATTGGTACTATCCAAATTGCAACTATTACTACTGATATAATTATCACTTGTCATGTGACATTTTCGAGATGACATCTTAATTGACATTACTGAATCATCATCATCAATTCGTCCTAATGATGATCTGCTGGTTATTGAAGATGATTCCATTTTCATAACTGGTTCTTCCACTACGCATAAATCCAATTCTCGATCTCTATCGGAGGTGATAATGATAATTCTTTTGATGATATTGATGAATTTGAATGTAAATTTGTTGCAGTTGTTGTTGTATGATGTAATTTTGTCATAGCTGCAAGTAGGAAATGTGGCGTTGCTGTCATTCCTGAAGATATTTTGACGTAAATTTTGAATTTACCTTTTTCTTCCCATTTATAAATTATTGACGCGAATTTTAACGTGAAATTATACGTAAAAATAATATAAACATATAGGATGGTCAAGATTAACAAAAATGATATGATATGGAAATGATATGACTGCTGAAGATATTACGTAAATATTATAATTCGAATTACTTCTTTTTCATCTATAAATTACAGACGTTAATGTGTATTATACGTGATTTAACGTGACGATGATAGAAGATGTGGTACCAATAAAGATTGAATAATACGACACGATACGATATGATACGATGCGATGCGATGCGATGCGACGAGGTGCGATGCGATGCGATGCAATACGCTACGATACGATACGATACGATATAATATAATACGATATATACCCCTCTCTCGAGCACACAAAGAATTCTATCAGACAACAAGAAGAACAAAGTGAGAGTGAAAGCTTCATTCAGTTTACACGACTTCCTTCTATCCTCCAAACAAAGCAAGCTGTCGAGGATTAGCAATAATAGTAGCTATCGAAGAATAGCAGCAGCTATCGAAGGATTAGCAGTGGTAGTAGTAGTAGCTATCGAGGAATACTGGTAGCAGTAGTAGCTATCGAGTAGTAATAGTAGTAGTAGTAGCATCTATCGAGTAGTAGTAGTAGTAGTCGTAGTAGTAGTAGTAGTAGTAGTAGTAGTAGTAGCTATTTGAGGAATACTAGTAATGGTAGTAGTAGCTATCGGTAGTAGTAGTAGTAGCATCTATTGGGTAGTAGAAGTAGTAGTAGCTATCGAGGAATGGCAGTAGTAATAGTAGCTATCGAGGATTAGCAGTAATAGTATTAGTAGTAGTGGTAGTAGTGATAGCAATAGTAGTAGCAGTAGTAGCAGCTATCGAGTAGCAGCAACAGTAGTAGTAGTAGCTATCAAGGAATGGCAGTAGCAGTAGTAGTAGTAGTGATTAATAGTAACAGTTTGCTTGCGCAGATCACATGCAAATAATCTAACAATGAGAGTTGCAATACACGCAATCCTTAATAATAAATTTGCAGATGATCATCGTCATCGTCATCATTATCATTATCACTATCGTTATCGCTATCGCTATCATTACTATCCTCATCGTCGCTCATCAAGTCAGTTAATTATTCATTCTGTTTCGTCCATTTTCCATTTCTGCTACGTGCGTGTAATAGCGTATGTGTGCAATATGTATATGCACATATATGCATACGTGTATACATGTGTACATATTATACGTGTATACGTATAACATGTATACGTGTATACGTGTATACGTGTGTGCATGTGTACGTGTATACGTGTATACGTGTACGTGCTTGTATTTTGTCTGCCTTTAAGGAGTGATTAGGAACAAAATCGGAAAGTGTGTATTATTCGTTGTTATGAAACAGAAATAGAAACAGAAGCAGAAGTAGAAAGAAATGAAACACCCGTATATGCTGAGAAAGAATATACTTCCATCAACATTTTAACCTCCCCCATCCCCTCCCACACCCTATCATTCAATATTACCAAATCATTATCACCTACCTCCTCCATCTACCTCATTTACTCCTCCTTCATCTTCTTATCTTTATCTCTTCTCTCCCGCCCCCGCTTCCCCTCTCCTCCGCTCTGCTCCCCTCGATATCCCCGTTCTCTGATAGGAATATTCAAAAAATTGATATGATATGGGCGTGCTATCAATAACAATAACTAACTACTACTACCGCTACCACTACTACTACCACTACTATTATATCTCCTCCACCTTCAAATTTTCTTTGTTCAAAAAGTGAAGCCTCTAAAGGAGAGAGGAATTTAGGATAACATATCATTCTCCTCCTCCTCCTCCTCCTCCGCAGTTTTCTAACTTTCTGACCTTTCAGGCTACAATGATAGTAGTAGTAGTAGTAGTAGTAATAGCTATGAGACTTGTCATTTCCCATTTCCTGACCTTTAGGCTTAATAATTTCCCTGCCCATGTCAACTTTTGCCCATTTATATAGTTGCCCATTTTCAACTTGCCCATTTTGTTAGCCCATTCTCTTACCCTCTCCAATCCTTGCCACTTTAGATAAGATTATAAGTCTAACTCAACTAAGTAGCAACTACGGTAACTACCACCTGCTTCCTTACCAAATCTTTCCGTCTGCTCTTCTCAAAAATTTCCTTTCGCAAAAATCATTAAAAACATAATCTATTCCCTACTGGTATTAAAACTATACATTCATTCTTCTTTTTGACCTTTCACCTTTCAACTTTCAACTTTATGCATGTATTGCAAATTTCACGAAACAATAAATGTATAAATTGGTAAAATTTACATACCTAGAAAAATGCACATTTTCCGCATCTTAAAAGAGATATAAATGGAACTAACAAATGAGAAGTAATTGCAAAAAAGCATCTGATATTTATTGCTAGGCCCAAAAATTAATTGCTTCATTCCTGGCTAATAATTATAAGAAGAACTTCTGGCTAAACTAGCTGCTATACATTGTCCGAACATTGTTCCTTTTTAATTATGGCTAATTCTTTATATGGCTAAGCTATAAACTATTCCATTGATTTTAATCATCAATAATGCAGATTAAATAAGTAGTAATTGTTTCTTGATTTCTCTCATAAATTTATGTTATCATTTCCATTTGAATGATATTAGATCAAAATTATGATTAGATTATGATAAATTAATCATTTGAAAAAAAAATCAATACTATTGATTGCAATGTTTTAATCAATAAATTTGAAAAATTTGCAAATTAAATATTTCGAAATGAAAGATTAAAATTCAATGGAAATAAATTAATTTGTTAAATTTTCTGAAAAAGTCAAACATTTTTTTCCTGAATTATTCTCTCTTCATTTTTGCAAGATTTTTTTTAGATATATATATATTCGATTTATTGATAAAAAATATGATAAGGCATGTTAAATTATCTGTGAAAAAAAAGTGATAAAATGATATACGAAATTCCATAGGAAACAAATTTTAGAAATACTAAACTGATGATTTACATAATTAATAATTCTCAAAAGTTTGGACTCTCTTGGCATTATCGATGATTTCGAGATATACCAATGTCGAGACTGCTAGAGGATTTTAATCTTGAAATTTCTAGACAATTTTTTTTTTTAATTATGAAATATATTTAATAAATATTAATTTTAAAATGAAAATTGATCACTAGAACTAAATTCTATTTTGTTAAAAAAAAAAATCAGCAAAATTAATCAGAAATTATCTAATCGGCAAAATAAAAGCCTAGAAAAATAAAATGGCCTGGTGATGAGTTATTGAGAAAAACGTTTGATCCAAATTATTTTAATAATTTCAAAGCCAATTATAAGTCTTATTTTGGCAAAATTTTTGATGGAAAATTTCGCAGAATGTGTTGCACAATTAAAAAGAATCTGCTAATTTTACAAAATTAATCAGTGATAAGTACAACAGTCTTAACTCT
This sequence comes from Dirofilaria repens, assembly GCA_008729115.1. Lineage (NCBI taxonomy): Eukaryota > Metazoa > Nematoda > Chromadorea > Rhabditida > Onchocercidae > Dirofilaria > Dirofilaria repens. Next base: position 189,928 of record SNRZ01000097.1, read on the forward strand.
AGAAGAGATAATCAAAGAATTTATTTGATCGTTATCAAGAAGAGTATAGCAATTAGAATCAAAATTAATCAGTGATAAGTACAACAGTCTTAACTCTAGAAGAGATAATCAAAGAAGCTAATGATCGTTATCAAGAAAGATAGAGCAATTATTGATTTTTGCATATATCGAAGAAATTGATAAAAACCTTTGATATGCTTCAATATGTTTAGTAGCATGTCAAAATTCAAATTTGATCAAATATTAATATATACTATAAATTTAAAAGATAAAATTTAAGAATTTTAATAGCAAAAGAATTTATTAGAATGGATGAATGAATAGAAATGAAATGGAATGGATTGTAGGACTGGAATGGAATGGATTGTAGGACTGGAATGGAATGGATTGTAGGACTGGAATGGAATGGACTGTAGGACTGGAATGGAATGGATTGTAGGCTGGAATGGAATGGATTGTAGGCTGGAATGGAATGGATTGTAGGCTGGAATGGAATGGATTGTAGGCTGGAATGGAATGGATTGTAGGACTGGAATGGAATGGATTGTAATTAAATGGATGATGATTGAAAAATGATTTTTGAAAGAGTCAAAATTGGGGTATGATGCCGCGATAACTGCAGCAGCTGGTAAATTGTCATATAGTCGTCGTCATGTTCGTCGTTGTCGTCATGTTCGTTGTCGTCGTGATCGTCAGTCTTCATCGTCATGATCATCGTCATCGTCATCATTATCATCATCATCACTATCGTCGTGGAATCAAGCAAGTTAAGTAGAAGATATCCCTCCACCAGTATATTTATATATATATGTATGTATACATGAGAGTTGAGAGAGCAGATGTTCCAAAATAAAGGGGAAGATTTTGGAGGACATGTTCATATGTGACACTCAACTTTCATACATTTACTTCCACTTCTTCCTCCTCCTCCCACTCCTCCTCCTACTCCTACTCCTCCTACTCCTCCCACTCCTCCTATCTTCTCCATTTCTGGATTATAGTTTCAGGATAGTTTCATTTATCATATCATCTAATCAACTAATCCACTGATTTTTTTTTTTTTTTTTTGATTTATATCAATAATAATCACCTGTTTAATTGTACAAAATCGGTTTTTATCGATTCTTTCTACAATTTGAAAATTCAAATTTGGATTCTGAATCAGATTTCACGATAGAAATATTGGCAAATTTTCATCGTTTCAAATTTTTTTTTTTCAATTATCTTCACATTTTAGAATGATACAAATCAAATATCAGGTAATGGATAAAAATATAAAATAATACTGAATTTTTCAAATGAATTGATTATTTTCTCGACTTCATCTTCCTTTATCAAGAAATTAATCAAAAACATGCCTAGCTGAAATAAATAAAACATGCCTAAGCGATAAAAAACAATGCCTAATTTTGAAGTAAATGTCGCAAATTGCGCATTTAGCTAGCATTTTAAAAGGCCATAAAGTTTTTCGTTTATGACACTTTATATCTTGGGATATATATTTTATAATATTCATTCGATTGATTTTTTTTTTTTTAAGGTTTAAGAGGTTTTTTTTTTTTGAGGTTTCTCTTTTTCAACATCTCAATAGAATATCATTTATCAAAAGAAAAGATTAAGCTTTTTTTTATTTGGGTCAAAAGTCGAAAGTATTATACAATCGATAAATATATCATTGATAATCATTTTTGACAACTTAATTAAGTTTAAATAAGTTTCTACTTCTTAGTTGAAATCAAAAATATAATACAGTTGATAAATATATCATTGATAATCATTTTTTGATAACTTATTTAAACCTAAATAAGTTTTCTAATTCCAGTTACTGTAACTTTATTAAATTTTATCAAATAATATTAAATACATTTTATATTTATAAAAATATGTTAATATTTTTAGTATTGAAATTCTTTAAAAAAAAAATTTTTTTTTAAAAAATAATTTGTCAACAACAAAAATTCGAATAATTTTATTAATTGAGATAAAGTATTTGTAGAAAAAAAAAGCTATATGAATGCTGAAGAAATAATGTATTTTAAAAAACTACCATAATCTAATCAGATTTTTGCAAAGCATAATCGCCTAGAAACAATTTTCAATTACGGTAGGGAAAAAAATCAAAAGTTATAGTTAAGTAGTAATCATAATTTTACTAATGATTGAATTATACGTAACATAATCAGCATCATGATTATCTAATATCAGTATTATAAATAATCAATCAAATAATTTGATGACCTTTCTGATCAGATCAGATTAGATGATTCTTGATTAAGATGATTCTGATTCTTTTGAATGTATGTTAAAAATGTAACAAGATACGTAAATAAGGTAGGAAATTTTGAAGGAAATAAATCAACAACATCATTAGATGATAGCAGGTTTAGTCAAGAGTGTCAAAGTGTTCCATATTATATGATCGAGAATGGATATGAAATTGGATACAGATGAAATGAATAAAACATTTGTTCATTCAATGATTAACGTTTGCTCAATAAAGTTGATTAGATTAGATTAGAAGGATGGATGAGGAAGATTTGATTTCTGTCTCATTCTATCACAATGATTCTGTTGAAATTTGAGATAATAATGATTGTGACAACAAATTAATCTTATACTTGTATTAAGCTGACAATATGATTATTATTGTTATTACTATTTGATGATGATGATGATGATGATGATGATGATGATGATGATGATGGTGATGACAGTAATGCAACAAATAACGAAATAATTATGCTTATATTGATAATATTAGCAACAATAATATTAACATATGATGAAAATATTGTTATTTCTATATAGAAATTATCGTCGAAATCAAAAATTTTCCAAATATTCCTGAATTTCACGTGATACGTGATACGTGACGTGAATTATTATGGAAGCAAAAAATTTCTAAATTATTATTAAATTTAGATAAGCTTATCTAAAACTTATCATCATTGGAGAGTATCTGGAGAATTAGAATATCTTTAAATTAAATTTAAAAAACAGTCTTTTATTAATGCATAACAGTGAATGATAATAGACGACAATAATAACTAATGATAAGGATAAATGATAATATATGATAATGATAGTTATGATAAATTATAATGATTGCAATGATAAAAAATTGAATTATGATAGAATTACTAGAAGATTAATTAATTCATTACAAAACAATCAAGTGTCTTAACTTATAACACTTCAATAGTCAAAAATTAATTAATTTCTTAAATCAAAATTTAAATTTATTAATTTGAATTTTAATTTCCAGCCATAAATCTCAATCAAAATATCCAAAATGTCAATGTTGAAATTTAAATAATAGGAGGAAATGATAAATGTTGAATTTTAACTAATGAAATTCCTAAAGATTACATTAATTGATTAAAATCAATTAATTAAAATTAATTTCTATTTGCAAAAATTTACTGATTTGCAAAAAAAAAAACAAAAAAAGCAAAAAAAAAAAAAAAAAAGAATAGAGAAAAGAAGGAAAGAATATGAAAATAAGTTTGTTGGTTTAAACAAAGTTCGGTAAATTTCATCATTTTTCCAATGATAAGATAACAGCAACAATGATTAGCTTTAGCAGACAAAAGTAAAATATTCTCGAAAATGATGAATTAATAATGAAGACAACGAATGACAGATTGTTGATAAAAGATTTTCATCGAAATAATCATTCTCTTTTGCAACAGATTGTTCAAATATATATCAAATATCTATATCTATCTATCTATCTATCTATCTATCTATCTATCTATCTATCTATATATCTATATATGTATGTATACCAGATGGGATAAATTTTGTCAAAATTCAAATTTAAAATTAATTTGTTTCAAAAAAAAAAAGAAAAATTTACATTTTATATGTAAAATAAGTAAGCAAATATAATTTGAAGGCAATAATATTTGAAGGCAAATAATTAAACAATCAAAATTTGAATTTTTAAAAAAGAATTTCAAAATTTGCATTAGCCAAACCATATGTTATCATTGTACTACTAAATTTGTATGCTGTTTGTCTGTCAACATCAAGAATTTGCATATGTATGTATGTATGTATGTATGTATGTGCATGCATGTATATGTATGTATATATGTATGCATGTTTCCGGTATTGATGATTGTTTGCATCAGAACATATTTGATCATTGATAGATTATTGATATTGCTTAGGATAATTTGTTTCAAAATTTTGATTATTTTTAAACTCAATGAACTAGCAGGATAATAAATTTTGATCTCTTTTAAACTGATTAATTGATTATTATCAAAATTTTGATTAGCAATTGATTAAATTAATTTTCACAAAAAAATACTTTTAAACTGATTGGTTGATTATTATCAAGCTAAGCAATTGATAAGCTTAATTTTCAAAAAAAAAAAAGAAAACATACATGCTTTGGCTAGACTAATACAAATCAATGCGAGAATAATTCTCGACCAAAAATTACAATCGGTAAAATCAAAAAAAAAAAAAAAAATTTATTTGAAAGAAATCAAAATGATTAAATTTGATTTGATTAATATCAATTTTCTTCATCGATTTCTTCGTTTTGTTTCAATCATTTGCATCATTTGTAATTAAATATAATTATCTCAAATTTATTATTCAAATAATTACTGTATCGTTTCTTTCATCTTTTCCATATTTTTCAAATTGCTAATCAAAATTTCATTCAAATTTACCTATCCATCTACCTACTTACCTGTCTAATTGAATTATAAGAAATAACTCAGGTAAAACATTTGTGTTAATTAGAAAAAACAACAACAATAACAAAATGATAAATGTACGAAGTTAATTATGATAATGAATTCAATAGTATGTATAAGTGGTAATCAGATATCACATCCTTCTTCCTACCTTCACAAATATAAGCAACACAAAGAGCCATTCTCGAAATGCATAATGTTACCGTGTCACACCTGTCATCTTACTAGTAGTACTAATCTTACTTGTTACCTGGATAAAATAACCTCTTCAATTACTCAAGACAAAAAGCCAAAAAGTAAATTTATGCTAAATGCACACATTAAATATACAGAATACCATTAATACGCACAAAGACTCAGACATACTCACTCATATAAACACATACATACATACATACATACGTACATACAATATACACACATACACATACACGTACATCCATACAAAATACATACACATACTTCGATCCACCCACATATTTATTCTCAAGTATCGACAATACCCCATACTACACGGTTTTGGCCATATCTGCAACCACCCACGCGAAATTTTACAGACACCCACACATCCACCCATAGATTAACATACATGTATGTATGTATGTATGCATGTATGCATGTATGCATGTATATTTATGTTTTCTATAGTAAGAAAACTTTAATGTTTGTCGGACTGTATTTCATTTACATAGTGAAAATAGAAGAAAGCAGATGGTGCGTGGGTGGACGAATATAAGTGATTGTATGTGACCTCTCGAGTATTGACCTGAATATTAGGTTGTAGTAATTTTGATAATAGGAATATAATCACTAATGAACATAATCATACTGAAATTATAATTTTGATTTTGCTTTTTGAATAGAGTAATTTAAATTTTTGAAAAATTTATTAATATTTCATATAAAACTAAAATAAACTTTGAAATTTTTATTTTTTATAGAAAATAAAATTATTAATTTAGAAAAATTTAAAATTCGTCGAAGAAAAAAAAAAGAAAACGAATCTCGAGAATTGTTCTAGAAAAGATAGCAATAGTAATTTGTATTGGAAGCATAGCTCAGTGATAAGTGATAAGTTAATCTTAATTGAATATTTTTTTAATTATTACCTATCTTTTTTTTTGTTTTTGCTAAAAAAATTGATTTTAATTTTATCTCTTTGTTATCTAAAGATCTGAAGTTGAAGTCGAGATTTAAATGCTCCTATCAATAAATTAATTTTGCTTCTAATTAAATTCGTCTAATATCATATTTTATTAACAACATTTTCAAATGTTAACAATTTTTTGAAGAATTCTCGGAACTTATTACCTTTTTCATGAATGCGATTAAAATTCTCAGGCTAGAAATTAAAAAAGAGAATAATACTTAGTCCTAGGCTAATTTATTGCTCACATATAGTGTAGTATCGATGAATGAAAATCGTCTTGATGCTTTAGATTTATTACAAAACGAAAAAAAAAAAATTATCATACCTTTATCATATCAATTATTAATTTTATAAGGAAAAAAAATTAAGAAATAAGAGCAAAATTAATCATAAATGATCTTTAGAAATTGCGTAATGGTACGTGATGGCCTAATAAAATCAAAGATTAAATTTCAGCCATTTTAGGCTAATAATCAATTCTTGAATCTTCACTAGGACTTTACGCCATACCTTACGTGATACAGAAGTAATTTCAGATTGTTAATAGAAAGTATAACATAGACAATGTTTATAAAGGCAATTATTTTTTAATAATCAAAAAATTTTTGAATATTCACTTGTTCCTAGAATTTTATGCCATCTCTTACGTGATTCCAAGAATGACGTATATCAGATTATTGCTAGAAAATGTAACGTAATTATCATTATAAACTTATCATTTGCTAGTAAATGAATATATATATATACATACATATATATTAAAAAAAAAATAGAAGTTTGAAATGGAAGTGAATAGATTAGTTTATGCCTGAAATAAAGTAAATATTGAATCTGAAGTTGACAACTTCGAAGAAGGTTTGAAGATGGGTTTCTGCTGCCTGTTATTGCTACTATATTTTGGCTTCTAAAATATTTTCTCATTTCAAACAGTAGTCTGAGAAATGAATATGGAAAAAAAGAAAAAAAAAAACGAAAGAAAGAAAAGTACAATTTGTGATTCGTCAGGCAATGCTCTCTTTAAATTTTTTTTTTCCATTCTATATAATCAGCCTGAAATAAATGAACAATCGGTGCAAGGCCAAGCTCTATATTTTGTCTCTTTTCATCTTTATGCAATAACACTTGCAAAAAAAGAGCCCAGATATTTGGAGGAGAGGAAAAGTGAGGATCCATTACTATTTAGCCTTTTTTTTTTTTTCTCCAGAAACTTGAAAAGTACTTCTTATTCATTCACCATAACAACGAACACTTTTCTCATCTCAACCAAATAATTTTATTTAATTCAGTAAAAAAAATAAAAAAAAAAATTAAAGGTGAAAGAGACGAATAAAATGGATAGATTGAAAAATGAAAATATTTTTAAAATTAATTTTAGATTTTGAAATTAATTTCTTACTGATAAAATTTCAAGGTGATAAGAAGATGCAAGCGATTTATATCGATCGAAAGAGGAATATTAGCTTATCGAGAAGAAGATATACCATACAAATTATCGTATGAAAATTAATTGAAAATGGCGATTTATATCGATTGGAATGGAAAATAAAAACTTGTCGAGAAAGTATAACTTAATCATGTAAGAATTAATTTTAATTATTTGTTTTAAAAAAATTTGCATCAAAAATTTTCATGGTAAATATATAATATGAGTAAATATATTAACTCAGTGAATTTACACTGTAATATTAAGCTATAAAACTTATGATAATCATATCATTCAAATATAGATGAACGAATAAGATAATCAGAAGATGAAGAGTTGTTATTTCCTGGTTTGTTTATCTAAATTGACAGAATTGTCATTTTCAGAGATATCTTGTTAACAAATGCATAAATTTGGTCTAATTTTATTACATAGTGTATAGAAAAAAATTGAAATTTAATTATGAAAGTATTTCGATTTTGACTTATTCACGTACGTGTATTCCAATTGAACTTATTTACGTATATATTTAATATCGTATTGATAGTTTCGACTACGGTAAGTAATTCATTGTTATAGAATTTTGATGTGTAAATGTTAGATTTATATTGGGAGTGTCATCATCAATAATATTTTATTCCATCAATTGATTGATTGCTTAAATGATTGTTGAAAGTAATCATAATTTTATTTCTTCAAGAATTCATTTTCCTAAAATTGAATCGTGATTCTTTCAGGATTCGGATTTAAGCAATCTGCAACTAATTTTAATTTTAAACATATCGTTTCTTACTGGATCTCCTTTTCTCTCCTTCTCTTTTCTCTCTCTCTCCCTCTTTCTCTCTAGCAATTTCAATTATTGGATTACATAACACAAAAAGGTTGAAAACATTTTTTCAGGATGATTTTTAAATTTTTCCATATAAGTAGGAATGGAAATGATGAAAAGAGTGATCGATGCAATTTCGGGAATTAAAGAAATCGAAATTGGTTAATAGATTTAGCAGCGAATATTCTCGAAATTACATTATGCTAATTTTTGTAATTAAAACAGAAGATGTTGAAGGAAAGAAAATGATTTGATAGTGGATGAGAAAATAGGCTAAATGCGATAAGTATGTTAAGCTTATTTTTTTATATTATTATTCAAATGACATTTTTCTCTAAAATATTTTTTAATTAAACACTTTTTTTAATCTTTTAAAGCATATACTTTAAATATTAAATTATATTAGAAATTATATATACGAAATAAACAGAAAATCATTTGATAATTTCATTTCAATTTTATTTTATTATTCAATATTAGATAATTTCAGTTATATATTAGATGATCTTTATCCATTTGAGCTTATTAATTCTATAAATTATTTTTAAATAATTAGTATTATTGTTTGTTGTTGTTGTTATTTTTTTTTTTTTTTTGTTAGAATTACGATGAATTGGAAAAAGAAAAATTGGTCGATTCAATTTTCGTAGCAAATCAAATTTCATCGCATTAACAAATAAAAGCTGACCGCAAAATAAAAAGAAGCGATAGATAATAATAGCAGCAGCTTTTGATTAATGATTAATTTATATCACTGTATCACTTTTTGATTCGTTCTTATTTGACGAGAAAAAAAAAGGCTTGAACGAATGATGAATGATAAGTGGATTGAATTTAATCAAAAATGCATCAAAAATTGAAAGATTTTTGGTTAAAAAAAGCATAGCGCTAGATGAATTACAAAAAAAAAAAAAAAACGAAAAAAAACACAAAAAAAGGCTTTGATGATAAATGATAAATGCTTGAAAAGTAAAAATTGAATATTAACTACTTTTACAGAGAGAGAGAGAGAGAGAGAGAGAGAGAGAGAGAGGGAGAAAACAAAAAAAAGAAAGATGTATGTTATATGTTTATAATTCAAAAGCTTGATTGATTATCTACCTGGCTTACCTCTTTTCGTGGACAATTATTTTTTCATAAATTTTAATCAAAACAAAACTGACTTTTTCCCTTTTTTCTTTTTTTTTTTTGATGATAATGTTTTCATTTTAGAAGGAACAAAAAAAAAAAAAAAGATCAAAATGAAATGGATAATTTATATGAGAATGATTTAAAAAAATAAAACTTTTAAAAACCAAAAAAAAAAAGAAAACTTTTAAAAATTAAAAAAAAAGAAAGAGAAAAAGCGGAATGATTCTTTGTTGTTGACAAAAATATTTCCATTCATTTTCATAAAAATTTACAGCGCGACAAAAATGTAAAATTTACAGTTATTCATCATTAAAAAGGACATATGAAATAGTCATCAAAATCAGTATTTCCCTTTTTTTTTTTTTTTTCAAAAATATTTTCAAGATGAATTCAATAGATTGTCATAATGCTTTTAAGTTAGATGTATCAAAAAAAAAAAAAAAAAAAATAAGAGGAAGAAAAGTTTTAAACTAATCAATTTTAAATGCAGTAATTTAGGAAAGCTTAATGCCAATTCATTGATAATTCTCATAGATATTGATAATTTCCATAATCATGATAATTTTTATATATTTTCTAAATTCTAAAAGTAATTATCACCATCATATCATAACTAATTTATATTGTTAGAAATATCTATGTATGTTTATGTTTTATATATATGTATGTATGTATGTACAATTACAGGAAATGTAATAACAAAGAATATATGCTATATTAATTTAATTCATAACTATCTTAATGATGAGATATAATATATTGTAGTAATTATATATTAAATAATTTAATCAATTAATTGAATAAAGATTAGCATTAGGAGAGAGATGATGATGTTAAGTGATAAAGATTATCAGAGATGTATTATGAGGTGAGATAATGATGTTAAATGATAAAGATTATCAGAGATGTATTATGAGATATGAAAGAGATAAAAGAAAATTTATATAAAAAAAATTAAAATGAAATAAACAAGCGCTGTCATATTCATTGCTGTCATCGTATCTATCCTAATGCAAGTAACAATAATTTTATTTTGATGATAAGCCAAGAAGGACAAAGTTCATTCGTTCATTCATTGCTGTACTTATTTTACATCATTTCATCGTATAGACCAATGATATATTAAATATGTTTAATTTAAAAGGTAAAAGAAGAATACCTGATTCACTTTTACTTCATTATCGATATATATTATTCATTATTGAAGAAACGATCTGAAATATTTATGCCAATAATTTAATTGGACATTTATTGCTTGATAGTATGACAGGTAAATTTTCCAGATTTAATAATTAACCTTTTCTTATTGATCGATCGATCAATTCTTCCATGATTAATCAATTAGATTTTTTTTAAAACTTATGAAAAAGATTTAGAAATGATCAGAAAATTTTTTGATTATTTTCAATCTAGCTAAATGTAAATGTTAAATATTTCGAGAAGTGTGACGTGAAAAGTGACGTGAAATGAAATGATTAACGAACGTCAAAATTATACATACGTTTTATACGTTGTACTTAATCGATGAAAAGTAAATTGTCAATTTATTGAGATGGCACGGTATTGAAAATAAATGAAAACTTTTTAAAATCGATAGAAAAAAAAAATGAAAAGAGAGGGAAGAAGAGGCATTAATATTGCAAAATTGAAAAATTTTAAGGGTGACAATTTTGTGTATATTGCAAATTTAAAACAATATTTTAGGTATCGAGAAATGAGGAAAGATCAAGAAACGAGAAAAGATCGAGAAATGAGAAAAGATCGAGAAATGAGTTAAAATCGAGAAATGAGTAAAAATCGAGAAATGAGAAAAGATAATATTGCAAAAAATTGAAAAGTTAAATTGAAATAAAACTGAAATTTTAATAATTACTTAATATGAATTTAATTAAGCTAAAAACAAATCCGATTAAACTTAAGTAAATTAGTAATTAAATTAATAAATGAATTTTTTTGCGATGACTAATCTTCTCGTTTTTTTTTTTGAGTATTATTAAATGAATGTAAGGAAATGCATTTTTATATTGAATAATTCGTGAGACTGTTGGTGCAAAAAATTAAGTAAAAATTAAAATTTTAATTTAATTAAAATGTCGAAAAGTAGAAATGCTGCCGAACGAATGAAAGAGATATAATGCTAATATATTGCTTAAGCCATATAATTCTTTCCTCACTATTTTCATTACATTTTCATTAATTTTCTTTTCACATTTTCAACCTCCTTCATGCTTTTGAATGATGCAATTTAACGACAATTTTAGCCTTATTCCATCAATTTCTAATCCCATAGTTTTGCAGTGATCCTGGCCTTTTACTATCATCTTCTTCATACTTAATCATTGATAATAATCCTTATCTATCTTGCAGAACTTACATCAGCAATACTATAAATTGCTAACTATATGTGCAATGACAAAATGAGATAAATTAATTTGCAATGATTGAAAATAATTTGTAAAATTTTTGATATAAATTCTCTTCTTAATGCTTAATCATTGATAATAATCCTTATCAATCTTTGCGGAAATTACATCAATAATACTAACAAAATGAGATAAATTAATTTGCAATGATTGAAAATAATTTGTAAAATTTTGATATAAAATCTATGATTAAAATGTTAATTGTAATATTTCGAGAAATTCGATAGTTATCATCTGATCAAATGATTTTTTTACAAATTTTAGACAAACTTACATCAATTAGTCTGAACTGAAAAAAGGAATTCTCTAAATTTAGAAATTGCTGTATTTTATATCAAATGATTAAGCTCTACGATATTTCTATTTGTAACGGTACTGGCCAACAGCCTGGACTTTAAAGTGTAATGTATAACATTTGCTTTTACAACAAATGATATCTCATTGTCATTTTAAGGCTTATGTACGGGCAAGATAATTTGCCAAGAAATAAAAAAATTCAAATTTCTCGAAAATTTCATAAATTTCTTTTGCTGCATTTTTTAATGAGAAGCCTTTATATCAGTGAACTTTAAGGCTTATGTACGGGCTAAATAATTGGCCAAAAAAATAAAATTCAAATTTCTCGAAAATTTCATAAATTTCTTTTGCTAATATATTAACTTAATAAGGCTTCTTATGAAAAAATATTAAGTTATTAAATAAATAATTTTTTTTTGTATGCGAAACAATAAATAATCAAAATAAATAATTGTTTTTTTTTTTGAATTTTTCAAAACTTATTTACTTTCACTGTGTACTTTTCTACAATCAAAGAGAAGAAGAAATAAAATAAAATTTGATCGAAATTTTAATAATTTTAATTCTTTGCAATTCCGATGTATTAAATTAAATAAATCAAATGAGGGATTAGATTTTCATAATATTACCATTAATTCTTGAAAATAGATTGCAAAAAAAGTGATCTGCCAAGTAGTGACTTGTGACAAATGGCTATACGGCAGAGAGTTTGATTTTGAAGGAATCATTAATTGGACAATGAAAGAGTTCAGAGTATGTTGTAGTTGAAGAAGCGGTAGAGATTCAAAAATTTTTGTGAAATAAAATGAAAATGATTGAGACAAGCGATAGTTATGGCTATAAACAATAAGAGGAAATTCAATTGGGGGTTGGATGTATGCTTCGTATGTATATAAATATCGTATCATATCATATCATATCATATCATGTCCTGTCGTATCATACCGTGTCATATCATATCATATCATTAATTCGTTGATTTTCACTCTGCATTGTTTAGCAAATGTCAAAAAGTTGAATGGTAAGGATGTTGTTGCATGAATGTATTTGTACAATTATACACATTTTGGATACAAAATATTGTTTGTTTATTATAATTTATAGTTTATTTGATCAACGAAATTCTCTGTAATATTTGATTGAATGAAAGGAAACATCAAAATTTGAAAAAACCAAATAGTCGAGATATTATTATTTAAATAATCGGGATATTATTGAGTTTCTTTTGTCTTTTATTATAATCTATTTTTTTCATTTCTCTTTTTCAGTTCCTACATGAAACTAAAATATGGTACATGACATTCAATCTTTAGATTCAAAAAGTTTGAATCACTGAAAATATGCCAACAGTTGAAGGTGACTATAATGGCCATAACGGTTCAAGAAATCAGTTTGCTTTTTGGTAAGATATTGAAGATTGATTTGATCATAAAGAAATTTAGTAACCAATGATATTTCTTTAATCTTGAGAAGTTATTTTCGCTTTTTTTTTGATTTCAATATTTGAATGTGATTTATCTTAATGATTGTAGCTCATAGTGTAGTATATAAAATACAACTCGTCTTTACTATGATGTAATAATTTTTTAACTTTTTTCAATTTGATCATGATTATTCAAGGATGCTTGGTTTATGCAATAATTTTGCATATGTAATTATGCTTAGTGCAGCTGAAGACATACTTTCAGTGGAGGATGGTCCTAAAACCTCTTCTAAAAGAATTGACGATCCTTGTCAGGTTATTTTGCTTGTCATGTTTTCTTAATATTGATATTAATAAGAACGAGATAGATCACTTTGATCATTTATTTTATCTCGCAAGTACATCGCATGGATTATGGTGAGATGTTAAAGGAATAGATCAATGATGATTAACTTTTTATCTTACACATTACCTCCCTTTTTCATTTCCCTTTTTATCATTTTAGTTAATGCCAAATGTTTATCATTTTTCAAATAATTTGTCACTTAATGATTGCTGGTTTTTAATAATTTGGTTACATAGTAAATTTAATAATATTATGCAAATAAATATGTTAATATTTCAGAGTTCAATTGTTCACCGTCAGTGCCAACCATTATCAACCGGTTCAGTATTATTAGCAAATATTATACCATGTTTGATTGTAAAAATATTCTATCCATTTGTCATGCATCACGTCCCCTTTTGGGTAAGTAATATATTTTTAAATTTAGATTAAAATTCCAAATTTTTTTGCCTAGCAAATTTCAAGTTAATAATTTTTTTGTTATTTTGACTGTTGTATTACTTGAGTAAATTGCAGTCTGCGACATATGTTCACAGTTCTGCTTCAGATAAGCAGCTTTCTGGTAGTTGCTTTTTCTCAAAATATTTAATATGGGTTTAACTGGTCAGTTTTTTGATTTATTTAGTAAGAGAAAAACTAAATTAGACTAAATTACATCTTTAGAACTTACTTCTGACTTCATTAATTTATTTCCTTTCATAATGACATAAAAAGAAATCAAAAAAAAACCCATTTTCCTCATTTATTTCAATTGAAATAAAAAATTTTATGTAGCGTTCATATTTCAAATACTATTACCTATATTCATCGTACAATCATCTTATAAGTCAAGCACGGCATTTCAACCTTAAGCTTTAATTGTTATGTGCAATAAATTTGCTATATTTTACTATTTTTAGAGATTAAAACATGAAAGTATTTGCAGGTGTTGCCTTAGCAAGCATTGGAGCAGGTATTGGGGAAGTTACCTTTCTTTCACTGACAACTTATTTTCCTAAGTAAGCAATATTTCATTTTATTTATGGTGGTGGTCTTCATAATTTCATATCTTGATATTGAATCACCTGCCATATCTAATCCATAGAAAATATTTTTCAATTAGTTGCTGTTTATTTGCGATAATTATTAAGCATTTTGAAGAATGAAATATATAATATTTTAAGAAAAATGAACAAAGATAGAGATTTTTTTCTTTCGATCAAAATTTCACTAATATGTATTCTCAATAAATTTGAGAAAAGAAATTTTTGAATTCGAAATATAAGACGACCAGCAAAATGAATGAATATTGAATGCAGTAATGTGGTGGGAGCCTGGTCATCCGGAACAGGTGGCGCCGGAATTTTTGGTTCATTTGCTTATGCGATGCTAACTGATATACATATGTTGGGATTGACACCGCAAAGTGCTCTCTTGCTTATGTTGATTGTTCCGTTTACTTTTGCCTTCATGTAAATTTTTGTTTAAATATAAGCTTTATTTTCTAGCATTTATAGTATAAATTAGACCTATCAACAAGAAAAAATTATATTTTCTTAACTCAATAATCAATAAAAATTAAATTTTTTTAACTGAGTATAAGTATTGAAAGTCTATCGTTCTCCTATGTTTTATGTTTCATAAATTTTTAGTTACTGGAAGTTACTGCTGCTACCTGAAAGCATACATCGAATGTCAATATGTAAACCGTCAACTTATTTAGTCACCTACACAAGTGGGCATTTGATTTTTGCATTTCAGCAGACTAATTTCAAATTGTTAGATTTTGACACTTTTTTTTTGCTTTCTAATAAATGAATTGATATATTTAATACTGTATTATGTATGATTTAGATCATAATAAATAAAATATGTCAAAAAATAGCTTCATCTTTCTGGTTAATTGATTTCTTACTAGGTATATGCGCAATTTCATATGAGTGCACTGTTTTCCGCTGCATTAAGCATAATTACATATGCAAAATTTTATATAATCAATGCATATTTTATTTGCATATTTTATATAATCAATTTTACAGCTAAATCGTTTTTGAAGTACGTCGAAAGATTGATCTTGTTCTTATTATTTTTATTTTTTCATTTATAATTTATGAATTTTGTTCGAGACAACAAAATAACTTAATGAGGAAATTTTAATGGAGGAAAAATATTTTTTTATTTCAGCATCAAATAGGCGAAGAAATAGCGATATAAGCAGTAGCGATGAATCAGCACAATTGATCAGTTAATATTTCGATATGTTAACTTATGCGAAGATTTTCTGGGCATTAATTGTGGTGCTTTAGCATTAAGCTCTGAAAAGAAGCATGAGTGTTTAGCGTTTATTTTTCCCATCTACTTGGTAAAATGTCAATTTATTTCTTCAAAAAAATTATTTCTTCAGCATATATTTTTTTTAAGTCCCGTTTTTCACATTTAGAGTTATTACTGATTCAGTTATGAAATAGAATATGACATTTTACCTCTTTATAGATAGTGATGATGATTCAAATGACGATATCATTTCTACTATTGATCAACAAAGTTTCAAGAATAAATTGATAATAGTCAAGGTAATAAATTTCTTATTGTGATTTGTTATCTTGTAATATAAAAAATGAGTGAAATGATGTATTGATGAAAAATTGCAGATTTTTTTGTATGATCATATTGACATTAAATCTCATCAATATATTGGATATTTTCAGATTCTTAATTTTTTCATAATACTGTGAAAATAGAATTTGCAGAAATAGTTACATAGATTTACATAGATATTAACGAAAATATTTTTGTATAAGCATAAAATGAACTATAATTTTCTGGATTTATTTTACAGCCTCTTATCTTGAAGTATATGTTGCCGTTTGCTGTGGTTTATTTTGCGGAATATTTCATTAATCAAGGATTGGTAAGTTATCGAGAAATTTTATTTTCGTTTGAGAATCAAGCTTTTCAAATTATTTTTGAAAAGCTTCCGTTTATTGGCTTACTGAGTTTTTGTTATGTTGTAACATTTTCCACATCCTGTCTAATAAGCAAAGGATAGTATGTCATTAATTATGGCATACTGATCGAGTGATATATTTTCTATTTTAAAAATATTTCACATTTTCATTCCACTTATGGGAAATGATATTGAATTGAACTAATATTTCCATGGAGAAGAATTGAATAATTTCTTTCATTCAAAAGTTTTTTTGAATATGAAATATAAGAATTTTGTAGCTGGAGTTACTTGTATTCGATTGTGCACATAGTTTTGGTATCGGTCAACATGGACAGTACCGTTGGTACCAGGTGAGTATTATAGAATCTTTCAAAGTCGAATTGGAATTATTTTTACATTTCACAGAATTGTGGTATAATTTATCTTACTTCTTCTCAGGTACTTTACCAGCTCGGGGTATTTGTTTCGCGCTCTTCCGTTAAATTTATCCAGCTTCAGCCATCTTCTATACTAGTGATTCCTATTCTACAAGTAAAAGATTCTTCTCCAAGCTTGATTTAAAAATTTTAAAATATTTTCCATGTTTTAAATGTATATTTATAAAATTTATATCTATATTTTTAACAGTTAATATATTCAGTCTATCGTTTTTACCATAAAAAAGGAATTATCAATGGACACTACATTTTGACATTTTTTCGGTTTCTACTTCTTAGTTATGTTTTTAGGTAATAAATGCTGGCTTTCTGTTCTGGGATGCCATGAAACAATTTATACCCCATGTCATCGTTGTATTTATTATTGTTTTTTATGAAGGATTATTGGGTGGAGCAGCTTATGTCAATATATTCCGTTTGCTACATAAATCTGTGAGTTAATAAATTTGAAACTATTATAAATATGGTTCAATTTATTAAATCGAATAAAACTGAAATTGAAAAATTGTTTAACCGTTGTCTTATATCGATATTAATTGTTACTGAAATTTCTTGTAATTCTGATGTCACACACTTCCCAAGACCTGGCAAATTATTTTCGGTTTTGAATTTCTCGTTGGTTTTAGCTGGTAAAAAGGCCAGTTCGCGTTTGATTAATTTACTTTATAGATTAATAAATTTTATTTCATGCATAATCTAAAAACTATTCGGGAATTTTACGATTCAATATGCATAATTGTTTAAATAAAATAAAAAAAATTTTCTTAATATTTGTATCCGTTTATTTTATGAAATTCACGATGACTATCCGGAATTTGTTGTGGATTAAAAGAAAATTTAAGTCGAATCAAACATGAAATATGACTCTTTACAATCCTAAAAAAGCTTCTTACTACCAATGTTTCATTTCAATCCACATAATAAATAGGAAGAGATCATAAGGGTCGTCTAATTTTCAATATTTAATGTTTTCTCGGCTAAAATACGTCTAGTCATTCTTCGGTTGTTATTCTGACGGGAAGATATCCGGTTGAACATAGAGGAATCTTCTTTTTTTTAATTAATTTTAATTCATGTTTCAGATCCCAATAGAAGGAAGAGAATTCAGTTTGGGTTTCGTTTCAATGTCTGATTCTTTCGGTATTGTATGTGCCGGTTTTTTAGCCATGCCAGCTCATAATTTCATTTGTGATATGCCTGTTTGAAACTGTTCTACAGTTTTTTGGAGTAAGCAGCTATTTTTGTGCTACCACTTAAGCTTTACTTCCAAACGGGACTGTAAACAGTTCAGTTTTGTTTTTCTTTTTTTTTTGAAGATTTTAGAAGAATTTTTATTTAGATTGCCATATTTTGAAGTTCATGTTTTGAGGCCTTAATACTCTCTTAATAAATTTATGAAATTATAAATCTCAATTTTTTCATTTTTCAGAAGAAACCTGCCACTCGATAATGCTTCGAACAAATAAATTTTTATCATTATTAATGTGAGTATGCAATGAATGAGGAAGCGAAATAAATAACCCTGAGAATTAAATGAACGATATTAATTCCTTTAAAATCCAATTTACTTAGACTAGTTAATTTTCTAATTAACAGAAGATATTAAACTTTTCCTAATCTTTTTTTAGCCATGCCAGCTCATAATTTCATTTGTGATATGCCTGTTTGAAACTGTTCTACAGTTTTTTGGAGTAAGCAGCTATTTTTGTGCTACCACTTAAGCTTTACTTCCAAACGGGACTGTATTCCTTTCCATTTATTTTAAGCAATCCAAAAATCATAAAAAAAACATGTTTTTCTCAAATGTTGTTTGTCCTAATTAGTTTTGATAGTTATTAGTGATATTACCAATCCATAACAATACGAAGAAAATGAATGAATAAAGCGAATACAACAATAAAGAATGCAAGCAATGAATACCTTAATCGACGAATATAATATGTCCGATGTTCATTATCATCGCGTGCTCCAGCTAACATTCGTTTATACAGTGAACGTTCTTGCTCGCGGCACAGTTTTAAACGTGCTTTTAGACGGCGTAGTTCTTTAACGATAAGCTAAAACGATATGAAATTAATTACTAAATTGATCGTCAATTCCATTAAACTTATGCATTATCATGTATATAGCTATTTTGCAAGTTAGTCAAAACTTAGCGAAGAAGCTAAGCTTAAATAACAGAGCAAGAATATATTCAATTTTTTGCTATATTTTAATTTTCTTTTTTTGTTTCGAGACAAAGATCTTACGATTTCTCTTAGGTTTTAACCTTGTCGTTGTTGAATATTTTCAACGCTTTAATTGAAAATAAAATATATACAATGTATATGAAGCGATATACATGTTTTTATAAAATTAAAACGACTTAATTTTTCAAATTAACCTCGTCGTTAGGATCAATTTGGTGTGCGATATTTAACGTATCGATTGCTTCTTCGATAAAATTCAAATTTGCATAAGCATTTGCTCGCCTAAACAATGCTTTCGTATTGCCAGCATTCAAATTCAGAGCAGCACTAGAAGCATCCAAAGTTAACTTCCAGTCGCAAAGCTAGAAAAAGTTCTATTATAAGGTGAAATAAGGTGATAAAGTAATTATCATACATAATATGTGAGGTATGATAAAATGTAGCCAAAAAGTCCGTGCTCTGTAAACATTCATTTTCCAATTAAGTCCGAATCCGTAGCAAAATCATCAGCATTTTATCAATGCAAAATATATTGGTGTTAGAATGTAATACAATATACAGTACTCTAAGGCAATAAGTCGCATAGATTAATAAGAACAAGAATCAATGTAATTTAAAAATTAAATTTGCTAATCTTTTTATGATCTGGAGAAAATAGAAGGCAAAAAAAACTACAGAAAGTAGAAGACCAAAAAGAAAAAATTGTCAAGGAAGATAATGTACTGGAAGAAATTACCAACCTTTGCATAGCAGACGGACAAATTGGAGTAAATTACGGACAGTAAATGCCGTAGTACTTCATCATCTTTGGGTACATCAATTAATTCAGTGCTCCTGAAGGGTAAAGTTTTTATTGATCAATTCAGAAATCAAACAATTTAATAAGTCTGAACTTATTTAATACTAATTTTGAGTTTCATGCTTCATTCTGGTTGAAAAAGCCGTTTTATCCAATACAAGATGCAATCAAAATTGAAGTATCAACAAAAGGGAAAAAATTTATAGAGAAATATCTCTCTCTAACTATAAAAGTTTCAATTTTTAATTCCATTTCCTTAGGTTCAAGTTGTTCAAATCTTGAAATATTTACCTCTTATAAACGTATATTGCTTTTTCCAATTCTTTTCTATTATAAAAATAATTGCCTCTTTCTTTCAATTCCGTGATATATTTCACCAGTTCATTCGTTTGCATCGTCGTGTACAGTGGTCCATCGGCAATAGAGACTAATTCAATTTCATATTCCATCGTTTGATATGGTGGAATATTACGTTCTGGATCACCTACGCTACCATATGCAAAACGATGCTCGCTTTTTATGGCATCAATTTCGCCTTCATGCATTAGTTGCAGTACCATTTCCCAAGCTAAAAGATACATTATCAATTAATATGGAAAAGCAAATGATAGTTATTTCTATGAAAAAAAATGGTTTTAATTTCAGATTTAACAATTTACATCAAAATGAACACATCTATAAATTTGAAGTTATTGCACACATATCCAATAATTTTCTAAATTATAAAGTTTTGAAGTTATGTATTTTTTCAACTCATAATTAATATTTTTTCAATTTAAAAAAAAATATCTGTTGACATATATAATAGGCATCTCACTGATAATTAATAAATATTTTATTTGTATTCGTAACAATAGAAATTTTATTAGCACCATAATCATTAACATGGATAAATCCGTGTTAATCGTGTGCAACGAAAATATTGGATATTTTACAATATATTAGTAGATAAACGACAAAAAAAACTGCGTAAAAAACCACAACATACCATCGATAACCATGCTGAAACCGAGAACAAATGTTTTTTCGCTAACATTATCCACTTTAAGCTTTGTATCTACAACTCGAATTGTCACCTTTTGACCATTTCGAGCTTTTGGTCCTTTACCAACTTTCAATACCTGAAATCCACATTTCACTTAACTCAGCAATTCATTCAATATCTAACCAATAGGATAGATAAATTCAATATTGATTGTAACTTAATTAATTACCCTTTTCTTTTTAAACAATTATAATACTTAGAAGGCTACAATATTTAATTTTTTATTGGAATATTTCGAATTCACAAAAAGTTGGCTTCATAAAAAAAAATTCAAGTATAGTAATGCTATTATTGCCAAAGAATATCTTTATTGAATAACTAGATAAAGTGAAATGAAATCAACTTTTTTAATGTATAACAATATAATAACATCAGATAATAATAACTCATCAGCTTATAAGAAAGATTAATTAGTATGACTAAATCTCTTGGAATATTTCGAATTCACAAAAAGTTGGCTTACAAAAAAAAAAATATTCAAACATAGTGAAAAAGTTATTATTATCAAAGAATACCTTTATTGAATAATTAGATAGAAATGAAATTAATTTTTTTAATGAAATCATCAATATAATAGCATCAGCTTATAAGTAAGATTAATTAATACAACTACATCTTATCGAATTCATTATGCGTATTTATATAATAAATATGATTACCTTACAAAACAATTGTCCACTATCCAAAACATCATTCCATTCTTCCGTAGATGTTGAGCAATTATCATTGAGAATAGAAAGAGATTGTTCTGTGCGACATTCTGTTTCGAGAGCATCACTGGATGGACCTTTTGCTTTTGTTGCCAAAGTCAAAATAACTAATTGATTAGATTGAATGAATTATAGAAAAAATTAAAAATTCAAAATTATGCTCTTATGATGCTCTTTTTTCAAAAATAAAAATATCTTCAACTGAATAGAAGAACAAAAAAATTACCTGTATTCTTGCAACACCAGCAAGATCAGAATCACTCAATGCAGCACGCTCTTCATCAGCAGAACCATCTAATGATGGTTCACCACTACTCACAGCACGACGATGACGATATTTCTATAAATAGATATTTCTGACATAATTTCATATTAATAAATAATCAATCAACAATTCTTTTTTTTTTTGAAAAAAACTATACAATCCAAACTATTGCAATTTTCAAAAACATTTTTTTTTTCTAAAATAAATTATTCATTTGAAAAAGAAATTATAGATAACATCGAATATTTTACATATGAATTTACTTATCTATTTGATCAATGTTTCTTATCATTAACTTATCAACTAACTTACTTTTCTTACTGCAATTATGATGAAAAAAGCAAAGGGAAAGAATTTCGCAGAAATTTTGATCCTTCTAAAATTGTAAATAAAAAAATTTTTTTAAAACTTAACTTTCTGTATCCGACGATATCCGGCAATATCCAATAATGCTTATTTTATTATAAATGAGAAGACAAGACAATCTTATCTTATAGCATTCAACAATAACAATAATAAAAAGAGGAGGAAAACAAAAGTAAATTAATAGCTAATTATTAATAACCTCATTTGTTTCATCCGAAGCAGTGAACTGTAATTCTTCGCCATTTTCATTCCAACTACAATTTGACATATCCAAGTTGTTCCAGCAATTTCCAATCGTTTTTTTTATGTTTAAATTGTATATCGCTTTTTAGATTCTAATCGTCATTCAATTTTCCAATTCTGTATTATATCGTCTTTTCAAAAGTTCATGACGAAGAGAAATGAAAAAGTGTACGAATAAATTTAAAAATATTTAGGTATAATAGATTTTACAAATCTATTTCTAACATTATTAAAATTAATATTATTCACTAACATTATTAAAATTAATATAATGCTATGATCATGGTACTATTAGTGATATGAAGAAAATAAGCGAAATATGAATAAGGGAATATGAGAGATTTACGGATTTTGGTAAACTAAACTGAAAAAATAAGGTAAAGTAAATTAAAAAACTATTACTGATAATTTCAGATATTTTATCACTGATAAATTATTCATCGGAATTTTGACACTGAGTTTACCATTTTTATTAATTTATTTTCATATCTCATTATATCCATTCAAATACTATCTAGCACTGCCTTTACAAAATCATGCTATTCATCAAAAAATTAAAAAATTGTCAAAAATGTTTCAATTAAAAAAGAAAACGAAAAACTATAAGCTAAGATGTATTTTCATAGAATCCACCCCTCATATTTCATTTAACAAAATATAACATCCCGCTTAACCACGGGAATTACAAGCGGAAATTACAGAAACGAGAATAGTACGAGAAATGACGGGGTGAAAACCAAAACCTCGTCGCTCCCATTGTGCAATATTTTTGTCTCCAATTTTGGATAGAAAAAAGAAAAATGTCGAGATCGTAGAAATTCTCATCTTTTCATATTTCAACTTTTCACATGAATTATTGAAATTTTATTCTCTAAATTATTCTTATTTTTTTTAGATATGTGTAAAAATCTCTTTGAAATTTATTTAAATTGAATTTGAAATTAAAATATTTTTTTTTATCGAGAATAAATACTTTAGTTCTTTTTTTTACGGATAACATTTCGAATAACTTTTAAATAGCAACAAAAAATTTTTATGCTTTTTTTTTATTTGAATAGTTTTTGATTAGCATCTCTCTCTCTTTCCTTTCCTTTTCTCTTCGTTTCAATAAATTGATTTTTGATTTTTATAACATTTTTTTTTCTCGTTTATCATTACAGTCGTTAGTACAAATGTGATAATATCATGCATTTATCAAACATTACATTTGTATATACATATGCTGAATTAGAAAATTTCATTACATAGCATTATTTATTTTTAGTATTTTATTTCCTATTATATAGTCTCTTCAAATCCTATCTTCATTTTCTAATATTTCATATTAGGAATATTTTGTTAACAAATTTTCATTTTAATCCATATTTTAATACATAACTATTAATAAAGTCAATTTAAATTAAAAAGATTTTCTTTTAATCCAATTTCTATTCGATAAACATCGAATTATTTGCAGTGAAATTTGCTCTAATTTGCAATTTATAAATTAATTCCGATTTTAATTCTTTAAATTCAAATTTCTTAAATGAATAATAGTAAAATGTTTGGTCATTAACAAACACAGATTGATTTAAAATTAATTTCTAAATTTTTTTTTTATATACAATAAAATATTTAATCTTTTTTTTTCCAAATTTAATTTATCAATTATGATTATAATCTTATTGCTTGCATTCATAACAATATTTTAATTAATTAATCTTATTTGTTTGCATTCTAAGCAATATTTTAATTAACATCCGAATAAGTTATTCGATTATTTTTTAAATTATCAAAAGATAATATCAGTTGATTTATCAATAAATTAAATTTTTCCACCAACTAACTAGCATAAGCAAATTTGTTCAAAAATGATTTAAATGGAAATGATATGAAATTATAATTGCATATAATATAAAATTACGATGACCGTTATGGTTCAGCTATTTCTTTCAATACTTTTTTTTTTTTTTTGTTTCCTGTATGAATTAATTGAAAAAGTTGATAATTCAGATTACTGTAATATGTAATACAGATAATTCCTATCAGTAATAGTTGATACGATCTTTCGATCTTTCACTGATATAAACATTTATTATCTTTTTTTTTAATTTTAATTCTTTTTTCCCTTTTATTTCCATCAGATTTTTTACATTTCAAATAATGATAATAATAGCAATAATAATAATAATAGCAATAATAATAACAATAATAATAATAATAATAATAATAATAATAATAATAATAATAATAATAATAATAATAAAATAATAATAATAATAATAATAATAAATAATAATAATAATAATAATATAATAATAATAATAATAATAACAATAATAATAATAGCAATAATAATAATAATAGCAATAATAATAACAATAATAATAATAATAATAATAATAATAATAATAATAATTAACATAATAGTAATAATAATAATAATAATATAATAATAATAATAATAATAATAATAATAATAATAATAATAATAATAATAATAATAATAATAATAATAATAATAATAATAATATATAATAATAATAATAATAATAATAATAATATAATAATAATAGTAACAATAATAGTAATAATAATAGTAAAATTTTAAATATTCTCAAATTTGCGTTTAATTAAATGCTATGCAATAAAATATTGCCAATATTTGTACATTTTCTCTTTTTTTCCTTTTTTCATTTTTGTGTCACATATGTCAGCTGAACTTTCTGGAAAAATAACCTTTCATAGGTTTTCAGCAAAATTCGTAGAGCATAAATGTCAGCAAAAAAGATTGATTGATTAGTAATCATAATTTATCAAATATTTTTTATACTTGATTGATTAGCAATCATAATTTATCAAATATTTTTTATACTTGATTGATTAGCAATCATAATTTATCAAATATTTTTTATACTTGATTGATAGCAATCACATTTTATCAAATATTTTTACGAACTTCCTTTTTTCATTTCATAATTTTCCAATTTCTATCTTTCATTTTATAGAAATCTGTAAAAATAAATACATACAAATAATAGAAAGCTAGATATGTGGTAATTAATTTCTTAGTGTAATACGTAATTAATTTGTAAAATTCTTTTTATTAAAAGGAATTATTGATTAATTAATTAATTAATTACTAGCATATATCATGTGTGTATACTCAAAATTTAATTTATTCTATTTCATTTCATAGCATTTGTTTCATATTCCAATTTAATAATTTAATTTTCTTCATTATTTCCGATCTTTTAATTGACGCTAAAAATTTTTTTTTCAGATATAAACTAAAAGATTTTAACTTGAATCCACGTATCATGATTATTGACGCCTAAATCCACGTATCATGATTATTGACGCCTAAATCCACGTATCATGATTATTGACGCCTAAATCCACGTATTGATTATTGACGCCTAAATCCACATATCATGATTATTGACGCCTAAATCCACGTATCATGATTATTGACGCCTAAATCCACGTATCATGATTATTGACGCCTAAATCCACGTATCATGATTATTGACGCCTAAATCCACGTATCATGATTATTGACGCCTAAATCCACGTATTATGATTATTGACGCCTATCCACGTATCACGATTTTTGTACTGATATCAAATTTTTTTTTCTTTTCTGCATTACCACCTCTTCAAATATATTGTCCAAATGAGTTGGCACTTTCAAAAAAAATTAAAGGAAAGAAAAATCCAATTTACGCTGTCCATTTATCCATTCATCCATATTTTACATATAATATATGTTTGTATTTTCATCTATCAATACAATTAGTCTCAATTTCATTTTTTTTTCTCTTTTCTAGGCCAAGCAAGCTATTATCGCCCATATTTTGATCCTAAATAAGAAAAAAAGGAATAGAGGTAGATAGATAGATAGAGAGAGAGAGAGAGGGGAGAGAGAGAGAAGAAAAGGAAGGGATAAGAGGGGAAAAAAAGAGTAATTTCAAATAAAATAACAAATTGGCCAAATCAAAAAAGAAAAACATTTGTTCGGGAATTCATTCATTTATTCATATTACATATCTCGGGATATTAATAGTTACAGGAAATTTTTAGTAGCGAAAAAAAATGATAGAAAATTTTGTTATAATAATAATAATAATAACAAATGATCATTTCACACTTTTTTTGCCTCCTTCTTATCACTTATATTTTGTGATAAAATTATTGCAAATTTATTAGTGATGAAAAGAAGATGAAGAAAAAAGGAAACATTTTTTAGTAAGATTAATATGATTAGATCAAAAGATCGAAGAACAATATTGTATTTGTTGTAAAAATGGATGGCTGATTTGATTTAATATACAACTATACTATTTTATTGCTGTTTGCTGATAAATGATAATTTGTTTGTAATACATACCT
The DNA here is from genome assembly GCA_008729115.1 of Dirofilaria repens. NCBI lineage: Eukaryota > Metazoa > Nematoda > Chromadorea > Rhabditida > Onchocercidae > Dirofilaria > Dirofilaria repens. The sequence goes on from SNRZ01000097.1 coordinate 217,019, forward strand.
TTCATTTCCTTCAACAAATACTTCTATCTACTTCTTTTATCATGATATGTAACATTTTTAAATAACCTTTTTACCACTTATCTCTTTTATCATTTCCATTGTTACTACTACTACTACTACTACTACTACTACTATCACTACTACTACTACTACTACTACTACTATCACTACTACTACTGCTGCTACTACTACTATTACTGTTACTACTACTACTGCTACTATTACTACTTCTATTTATTACAACTACTACTACTACTACTACTACTACTACTAGTACAACTAGTGCTACTACTACTACTACTAGTACTACTGCTACTACCACTGCTATCACTACTACTACTACTACTATTGTACTACTACTACTACCATACTTTTACTTCTACAACTGCTATTACTATTACTACTGTTACTACTGTACTACTACTACTACTCCTACTACTAGTACTACTACTACTACTACTACTACTGCTACTAGTACTACTACTACTACTGCTATTACTACTACTACTACTACTACTACTGCTATTGTCATTCTTCTTTATCTCATATCGCTGTTGATAGATTTGAAAAGGATTTTTCGGAATTTTATTTGGTAATTGAAAATTTTTGTATTTTTAAAGTAAGTGGATACCTGCTGAGAGAGGAAAGAGGTTTATGGGATATGAAATGATTGAACGACGACAATGATAACAATGACAATGATAATGATGGCGACGGTTGACAGCGACAACAACGACAACGATAACAATGACAATGATAACGATGCAACGATTAACGGTGACAACAACGACAATGATATATAAATATGAATGAAGGAATGAATAATATAAAATGATTAAATTCAGGAAGATTTCGATAAATAGGCGAATATTTAGGTGAAACTGGTTAATCGTACTTTTTTTTGTAGGGGACACATTCACTTAAAAGAGGTACCTGAAAAAGACCCCCTCCGGTGTCTCTCTCTCTCTCTCATCTGCAATATTTTCAATTCCTAATTCATTCCTTTCTCAATTCTTTCAATCTCGAAAACGATGATGATAGTAATGTCATGTGTATGTATGTGTGTGTGTGTGTGTTGTGTGTGTGTGTGTGTGTATATATGCAGATGTGTGTATATATGTATGTATGTATGTATGTATGTGAAGGAAGGACAATGGTCTTTCAACCAGATGGGCTCGCCGAATAGATAAATAAAAGACAGTTTTTATTATTCATTTAAATTTTTACACCATTTGTAAATGATTTTTGTTTTCTTATATTTTCTATCTTTTTAACTGGTTTTCTATCCTATTCCTATCTCATTCTATTCTATTCTATCCTGTCCAAACTTGTCCTGTTTTGTTTATTCGATTGTCAAATATAAACAATTCCCTTCATCAGATATGTTCATATAACATTCGCACAATTTCAAGACCACGATAATCAACTCTGATTACACTTCCTACAACAAGTATCAAGCCTATTTACGCTTTGATAGTTCCCATAAACGGGCCTTAAAATTGTAAGGTTTCGAAGTTAAATTCCTATAGGGCAAAGGTCATTGATATTTCCAGGTAATTCAGAGTTAATTTACTTTTATTTTCAGGTAATTCAGAGTTAATCTACTTTATATTCCCTTATATCAATTAATGCCTTTTTCACTTTCTTTTCTTCCTAAATTATTTTTATTCCTATTTTATTTTCCATTATTTTGAGTACCATTGTTCTAACAATGTTAGTCAGATAACAAGAAATTAAATTGATAACTTCAAAAAATCGTGATAAACATAGTTTTCATTTGTTTAAATGATAATCAGCAATCAGAAATTAAACTGACACTTTCAAGAATTCCTGATAAACTTTCACAACAATTGATAAGATTGATAGTTTTTATTTCTAAATGAAACTTATATTTTTAAAAATATGCTGTATGAAGTTTATGATGATTATTTGAAATAAACTATTTGAAGATATAGCAAAAGCTCGAACGCTTCTCGAGAATGAACTTTATCATATTTCTAATTTTTGATTCTTTTCTAGCCAGAAAATATTAATGTATTTGATTAGTATTTTATAATTTGCAACTGATATGATAATTTTGTTATAAATTTCTAAGCAAATGAAAAGTTTTTTTTTTTCAATATTTTCATATTCAATCATGTTGCTTATTTTCTCGAGATTATTTTCGTTGATAATTTTTAAGACTTTTTATATGATTCACTTGATTTTACAGCTAATTTAAATCATTAGATAAAATCTTAAATTATCATTTATCACATCCTATGATATCACAAAGCTCATATTTCGTCTTTTTTTTGCCATAAACTATCATATTACGCTGTCTTGTAGCAACAAAATGTTGGTTAATTATAATCTTTGCCTTTCTTTTTTGTAAACTAAAAAGTAATGAGAAATGATGAGCTTCCTCTAATTGATAATGCTCATTTGTCTCTTTTTTTGATAATAAAAAATTTTTTTCTTCTTTACCATTTCTATCTTTATCGTCATCATTATCATCGTTATCATCACCATCGTTATCAACATCGTCATCAGCATTATAGTTCCTGTTTCTCGTAGCAAAATAGCTTATCGAAGTTGTTAATTTAATGTTTTCCCATCTTATATTCAAGAAAATTGTACCTTCCAATAAAAATGCTTCATAAAACTGGATTCAGAATACTTGATTCGCTTTATCATTTTCATCTTCTGCTTCTTCTTCCTTTATTTAGATAGCTTTTGTTGATTCATTTCATTCATAAAATGCTCTCTCCTGTTTTTTTTTTTTTTATCATGATTGAAAATAATGAAAAAGATTAGGAATTGTTTAATTACATGATTTACGACTGACGTAATTTTTCAATCAATGAAATATGATAGGATATCAAATTTTCATTAATATCCAAATATTGCTGCATTAAATTTAATCATTTTAATGTTTGATATATATTATTAAATCAAAAATTTGATATATATTATTAAATCAAAAATATAAAGATTAGAAATTGTTTAATTAATCATTTAAGATTTACTGAGAAAGGCTTTATCATCAAATCACACAAATTGATTTAATCTTTTAATCATTGAAATATAGGAGGTAATAAATTTTCATTAATCTAAATTTAATCTTTTTTATGATTTAATAAACATTATTAATTTGCAAATTTTTTACATAATACAGAATTCTTCATTTTTCTTTTTCTCTATTGAAATTAATGAATGCAAAAGTGATTAGTAAAATAGATCAAAATCACTGAAAGAATTATAATATGTCATTTTGATTTGTTTGATGACAGCTTGCAATTGTAATGTTTTAGAAATTAAAAAAAAATGATAACTTTACGATGACATTAGATGAAAGGAAGAAGTATTTATCGTTTACAATTGTGACAGCTGTTTGCCTTATCAGCTTATCATCATCGTTCGCTTGTCAGAATGCTTGTTGTTATTCGGCTGAGAATGCGATGCAAAAAAAAAAGCTAACAATGATCGAAATAGCAACTGCATGCTTGCAAGTTAGCAATAGCATACTGGAACGTAGTGATATAAGAGAGATGATAAATGATAAGGCAGGAAAATAACAGTGACGACGCAAAAATATATATTCATTACATCCATTCAGGTTACATATTTTTTTTTCTCATACAAAATTAGATCGATTTTTTTTTACTGTTTAAAATCAATCGATAATTCCTATCATTCATAATATGTGTGTGTGTTTTTTTTGAAGAATATAATAAATCTATAAGATTTCTATAAAATAAGATTAAAATGAGTATTTGAATCAGTAATAGTTCATATATGTATTATTGATTGATTGGCCTCGAACAAGTAATATTATTGATTGACTGGAGTTGAATAGATAATATTGATTGATCGAACTTTGAATAAGTCATCATTTTCTCGTTTTTTTTAATTGATAGTAGAATATGTAAGATTCTGAAATAATTAATAGAGGAAAAGAGGAAGAGGAGAAAGGAAAGGGTAATAATAATAATGATGATGATGATGATGATGATGATAGTGATGGTGATGGTGATAGTAATGGTAATGACGATGATGATAATGATTAAGGTTGGGTAGCTTTGATTCTATCCTAATGGGTTGCTTGCTTTTTATCATTCGATGAGAAAAAGTGCAAGAAGAAAAATCACATCAACACAGGTTCTTTTCTCTTCCACCCTTTGGGATCAAGCTAAAATACCCGCGTCATGGGTAACATTTACCTTTATTCGTTTCTAACTCCTAATGGTTGATTGGTTGATTGGTTGGTTGGTCGGTTGGTTAACGGAGCTTTTTTTCTTTTTTTTTTTTCCTCTCCTACATATAGGTCTCTTTTCTCTATCTTTTCCAATTTCAACTAATTGTTGTCACCTCTGCCATCTTTCTCAATACCTGCACTCCATTTTCCCGTTCCTTTTACCTTCTTCTAATTGTCATATATTTGTACCTATCAATTTTAAAATGATTACATTTACCCAATTTGTAAATTCTTTTTATTCAATTTTTTAAAATCTAAAAAATATTTGAATAAAATTTGGGACAGTTAATTTTTTTTTTCATCCACTGCTACTAATTTATCGTTATCTCAAAATGGTCATTCATTTCCTCCACATCAACTAATACCAATCATCCATCCATAAAATGAAAAAAAAAATTTGAAATGATAAAATTGATAAATGAAAACCGGTCGGTCGAAATTTCTTCTACAAAAAAAAAATGAGCGATTTTTTTTTTTTTTGAATGATATACCTGAGAACTAAATTTGCCCTTCATTTCTTCCCATTCTTTCATCTTTCTACTACGTCCTCTTCGCACCTACCTACCATCTCCTCGTCTTCATTTTTCCCCTCCTCATCTCATTTTCTGTTCATACCATCAATTCTATCAGATGCGGTGGCAATAGTCGACCGGTCGACGATTAGTCAGTCCATCTTTCCTTTCTATTCTTTTGTTCTTCTGTAAAGCTTAGCTTTCTTTTTTTTTATTCTCACGATCATCCATTTATCGTATATATGCGCATATTATGCATGAGCATTATACTTTTATGAATGAGCGAGGAAATAGTCGAGAAGAAGGCAGAAGAATAGTCGAGAAAGATGAGAAGAATAATCAGATAGGAAATGGAAGAGTAAGAATAATCAGAAAGGAAATGGAAGAATAAGAATAATCAGAAAGGAAATGGAAGAATAAGAATAATCGAGAAAGAGCAGTAAGATTTTCTCCGAGAAATAGCGGGATGATAATCGAGAAAAAGTCGAGAAGTGAGAAATACCATGGTAGAGAGGTTATATTGAAGAATTTATATTATATATTGTTGCCAGAATGCTATTATTATTTTGCAGTTGATACTACTAAGGCAGAAGAATAGTCGAGAAAGAATAGAAGAATAATCAGAAAGGAAATGGAAGAGTAAGAATAATCGAGAAAGAGCAGTAAGATTTTCTCCGAGAAATAGCGGGATGATAATCGAGAAAAAGTCGAGAAGTGAGCAATACCATGGTAGAGAGGTTATATTGAGGACTTTATATTATATATTGTTGCAAGAATGCTACTATTATTTTTGCAGTTGATACTACTACTACTACAAGTAGCAGTAGTAATACTACTATTATCAGCCTGCATCATGCTGTTTTAAATTTAGAAATATAAGTTGGTTGGAAGAGAAGTGTAAATGGAAATGCCCTGCTCGCACGCAGCTGCATTCTTGCTTTTCTCGCCGTCGTTTCATTTGCGATTTGTTTCATCGTCCTCCTTTTTAATTTTTTTTTTAACTCTTCCTTTCTCTCCTCTATTTATTACTCACTCATTCATTCATACCATTTTTCAACTTTTTTTTTTCTTGCCATCGATGGGATTGCTCTTTAACAGCTGTTTTGTAAGCTAATCTAATCGGATTAATTTATATTCAATTTACTGATCAGATATCATAGATTAGTTCTGGCTTACATTTGATATGGGGTCAGCTATCTGATTTGACCGGACATTTGATCTCGTAAGAGACCGATATTTGATCAATATGAAGAATATCATCTGGGAATTGGAATGCTGATGATAGGGTATTAGAATTTAACTTGAAAAGATTTTATAACTAAAATATTTGATAATGTGATAAACAAACTGATTAATATATTGATATCATATTGAGTAGCGTAAATGTGTAAATTTAGAAATTCCATCCTACTTATCACAATTATCAAAACTGCAAAGTATTCTCCGAGCTCGACATGGCAAAATCAAGTGTATCAATTAAAGTAAATTTGATCGGATCAGTTTTATATTTTGGCAACACCATGAAGAAACTATCGTAAATGTTTTTATCATTAAAGGTATGATAGATTATTGAGTGGAAATTTAATCATTTATTCAGTATTGTTTAATTTCGATGATTATCATTTTCTCATCAATGTTAGTACGAATTAATGTATTTAAGAAGGTATTGATTGCAAGATATGATTCATATCAAAGAACATATTTCAATAAGGTCATCTTTTTATGATTCATTCGGTATGAACCAGAATGATTGTATGATCCATTCCTAAAATAAACTACTAAAAGTTTAAAAGGAACAAGAAGTGTTTGTCATGTAAGAATGATTTTTACGATTTTTTTTTTTTTGAATGATCGCAATCACTTTTATCATCTCAAATCATTCATTATCTTGATATGTTTAATTGATTCGGCTTGAAAATTTCCCATTTTTTTTTTTTTTATTAAATCAAGAAATAAGAGAAGGCCATGTATTTGCATTAAGTACCATTTTATTCTCATAGAAACATATAGGAGAGATAGATAACAGAAGCTCTGAAGGACAATATTTTAAAAATTTCTCCGTTCGATTGATAGATAATAAGCGATTTGTCGTCTTTGTCATTTTTGTTCTTACGGTAGAAGTTATATGGAATAAATCGATGAGAAGGATTCTGATATCTTTTCTTAATCGATTCATTATGATTTCAGAAGAAAATGAAACAATATGATGAACTCTTGAAGATGATTTCATTTGAAATTTAATTTAAAGTTAGGGAGAGTTTTTGGTACTACTGTACTTTTTAAACAAATTCATGGATAATATTCTAGAATTGCTAGCCAGAAATTTGTGTATTTATTCAATTTGTTAACTTCTAAAATTCTGAGGATACTAAATTATTAAAATTTTGTTAGCAATGATTGCTAAGATACATTTGAAAAAGAAAGTAACTAAAGGAGATGATATGATAACTATAACGAATCCAACGATTAAATAATTGACATGATATGGAACATCTCGGTAAAGCATATTTCGTCCTAAAATAAATTTGCCGGGAATTCTCGGTGGAACTCATCCTGTTACAATTTGCAACGAAATATAATGCATTATTATTGCATTAAATCAAAATGTATTTGCAATATCAGTTTTTTTAATCATTGTTATTTTTTCATTAATACATTTGATGTTTCAAATCGAATATGCAATTTCCAATTTTTTGCATTCCATGATAAATGAATTGCAATCTTCAAAAGAAAAAATCTTTCGTTTAATCAAATTTTCTATTTCCTTTCTCGTTTCAAAACATTTTTCCTATGTTATGGAATTACAATAATTTTTTATGGGAATTAAGAAGTTTAGTTTTTGAAGAAAAAATTGATGGGAAATTAGTGATAAATGATTAATGAAAGATATGAATAAAGGTTAGTTTAGCATGGTGAAGTATTATTAAGAATGTTTTAAATTTATTTCCAAAAAGACTAAGAAAAACTTGAATTTTTCCGGGATTTTAATCTTTTTTCTTATGACATTTTATATTCTGCTATTTTGTACAGAAGGAATAATATTCTGCACAGATGATCAAAGTAGGTGATAACCAAAAGTAAATAGATATCTTTATCCAAAAAATTTTGCTAACAATCGATTAGATTACATTTTCTAGTGTATAGTTGAATTTTGCAACATGTGTTTTTTGGTCGTTTGAAAATTCATCGAAAATCATGTTTGAAACTACAAATGATACTGTCATTGATATCGCAAATTTAAACTTTCAAAGATCGAGACATATCGAAATGTACCTGATGAATAAATTGCAAGAGGAATAGAGTAAACGTTTGCGATTATGATATCATATTTACTTAACAGCATTTCAAGTAAGTTTGTCTTGTTGCCAAATATATATCGGTTTTTTGGTCGGTTCAAAAATTATTACTATGTTGACACTTTTCGTCGTGTCTCGACAATTTTTTAAAATTTCTTATTCTACAAATCTTTTTTAACTCTTTTTCTTTCAGATGATTTTTTTCAAGTAAATTTGTCCAGGAAGGATTTATGCATCATGATTTTCTCTATGTTTATATTTTGATATCTGATCTGATAATTTTGCTTTTTATTCCATCTGATAATTTATGTTTATATTTTGATAGCTGATCTGATAATTTTACTTTTTATTACTTTTTATTCGTTGACTCTTTTCTTATGTCCTTCATTTCTTTACATTTATGCAAGTTTATTGACTAAATTCGAGAAATCCTTTCCATGAAATGAATGGAAATTTTCATTCGTATTATACGATTTCCAATTCTAATGAAAACTAGTGATATACAAACATTGATATTTGTTGTAAATGATTAGATTGTTCCCAGTAAATATCATCACTGATGATTGATACTATAAGGTTGGCTTTGGATATTTTCCTTACTGCATTTAGCAATTTCTTTGGTTATCTAGCTGTATGAGTATTGAATAATCTATCATAAAGCTAGACGACCGGAGTAATAGCTTCTGCAATTATACCATCATCTGTCGTCATTCGATTCTTGAGTTTTATCATTAGTCATTGATGAACAAACAAAAAGAAAACACAGATGAGTAAAAGCTGATTACATATAAAGTACATACATAAGTTTGTAAAATAAGACAACAGAAGAAGAATTTGAATAATCTCATTAATGTTTCCAGATGAGAATGATGGATGAGATACAAGGCAAAGTTCGAAAATGTTAAAAAATCAATTCCATTTAAAAATGTAAAATTGATGAGTGAAGCTATATGTCAATGATTTCGAAAATAAAATTATGAAATTTATAAGTTTTTGATAATCAACCGTTAAGATTTTCTTTTTGATACTCTTAAAAAATATGAAATAAACACTTCACCGGACTTCGTTAATTTTACAATTGTAATTCTGCCATTTATATACGGCTTAAAACTTGTATCTTTCAATTCTTTATGGTACATTCATTTGATCGTTCCACTGATAAAAATTCTAGTTCATTTTTCTAGTTCACAAGACATCTGCATATCAAGATACGAACATCTTTAAAAATTTTTGAATGTATACAATTTGACCAATACAAGAAAATGTATCATTTTTGACAGAAAGAAATTTTACTATTTCAAAAGTTCCTTCTCAAATGTTATTTTCTGCAAGTATCATAGTTTTTAATCTTCATTAAATTTGCACAAACTTTTCAAAAAAATTTTTTTCCTTATTAAACCAGATAATCCGTAGGTAAATTTGCAAATGAAATGCTAACTTATTGTTCGTGATATTTATGTACAATTGAGTAAACCGTTCATGTATCATGATTTCCTTCAACAAATCATCATCATCACAATATTAGAAGTATACGTAATAAATTACAAATTTTTTAAATATACATTAGTACGACACAACTGTTATCATAAATACGTGGAACGTGTAATTCCATACTGACATCATGTACCCATACAAATACACGCTAATAAACGTATAGATGTAAATTTACGTCAAATATTTCGAATGTATATATCATGAAGCTATCTTTTCATGGAATCTAGAAATCATATGTATATAAGGCTTCAAATAGCAATACAAATATTTTATTTGTTTAAATGAATAATTCCTAAATTAGAGTTCATTCCTGCTTATCTGAATCATAACAACTCATCACATCATTAAGAGAAACATGAAATGCCTAATAGCATAAGGGAGATTGAAAATGCTGATTAAAAATATGTTCATAAGTTTAATCAGAAGATAATATCACAAACTTTATATAATGCCGTACCTAAATTTGCATTTTATGCCCTGGCGGAAAAAAATGCCGAAAAAGAAGATTAATTCATTTCAAGAGTTAGGCAGGTGGGGATGGAAAAAAAAAATACATAAAGATAAATGGTTCCTGATAATTGTAATCATCCTTGAGGGTCAACAAAATGCATTCATTAAATGTTACTGTTTGCGCACAAATAACACTTCTTTGTATTTGTGTGGAAAAAAAAAATGACGTAAGTTTGCTATCCATTTTTGAAAACGAAATGTATCATTAATATTTCCAAATTTAACAATCAAAAATAGTAATCGACATTCGTTGATGATCATAAATTGCCGTTAATCTTCTCATATCCAAAATCACCAAACATTCTATTACCTATACATGCAACGCTTCAAAAAAAAATGTGTAATTTTACGATTGACGAAAAGCACAACGTTATTCCTACAATGTATGCATGCATTCAGAATTTAAAAAAAAAAGAAAGAAAAAAAAATCTTACGATCCATATTAGTCTTAAAAAACTAATAAATACATCCATATGTACAGAAAAAAAGAGCAGAATTCACCACCATTCATTTGAAATTGTAATGGATTGTAAAATTTCGAATAATATATTACACATATGACAAATATCGATATAAATAGAAACAAATTCATATATTATAATACATATTATAATTTTCAAAGAAAATGTAGAAATAAATTAATAGCTATCGAATAGCTGCATTTTAGTTTCATAAAAACCTATAATATGAAATATGAAACTCAATATATACATACATCAATCTAACATCTATCTCAACTCACAAATATTAAAATATAAATGTGCAAAAGTAGTAAATTTATTTGTTACTTCTCTCATACAAATTCATATCTATAAAGATAAGAATGTAGAAACATAATGCATATTTACATAATTTGTAGAAGTAAGAAAATCTGCAAATGCCTAATTTGAAATGTATATCTTAGAATGTTTCAATTGTAGGAAAAGTTTTGTTTATCAGTTAATTGTTTATCAGTTAATAAGAAATTGAGTAAAAAGTATTTATTAAGTAGTTGAATTAACAAGTTATACAATACCGGATGATTGTATATAGCGAATAAGTAAGGTTTATTTGATAAGACAAAGTAAATGAATAATTTTGGTAGTAAAAAAAAGGGATAATAAAAGTTCGTTTGATGAATTCAACCGATAACTTGCAAGCAATTTCCAATATATAGTTCTGGACCCATTTTGATAGGTGATAGTTAATGGTACAGTTGTGATTACATCCGTCTGATGGATCCAACCGATCTCTTGCAAGCAGTTTTCCCAGTATATAGTTCTGGACCCATTTTCGATAGATGATAGTTAATGATACAGTTGTGATTACATCCGTCTGATGGATCCAACCGATCTCTTGGAAGCAGTTTTCCCAGTATATAGTTCTGGACCCCTGTTTGATAGGTGATAATTAATGGTACATTTGTGATTACATCCGTCTGATGGATCCAACCGATCTCTTGCAAGCAATTTCCAGTATATAGTTCTGGACCCATTTTCGATAGGTGATAGTTAATGGTACAGTTGTGATTATAAGAGAAAGGAGCTTTGTTTGGATGTGAATGCATAGCTTTTATAGACAAAGATGGTACAAATTTATCTTACATAAAATAGAAAAAATGCACGTACACTTTATACTCATTCATATGAAATCGAATACAAAAGAATTAATTGTATTCTCTTACAGTTCCTTTCTTCCGACATCACGCATGCTATGAATTTCGACACAAATTTTATATATTTCATGTAAGTGTGTACGTGCGAATTAATATATCCAAATAAACATGCATGTGCATATATATATATTAGCGGACTCAAAATATGAATAGCAACTTTAATTATAGTTGAGCAAAAGATATTACGATAAATAAATCAATAAGCAAATATTGATAAATAGATTACCATTGATAACTGATAATCAATACTGATAGGAAAAATTAAATGCATGTAAATGCGCAATACGTATGCTTCGATAACATTCGATAAAATTGTTAATAACCATTTAATGATTATTATTGTACTTTGTATTAATACCCTCTTATATATTTATCTCTCTTTCTCTCTCTCTGTCTTTCTCTCCCTCTATATTTCTCTTTCAAAAGAATTCATTGATGTTGCTCAGAGGAAAGGAAAAAAATAATGAAACTAGAAGAATTGCGAATTTAATTTTTACTTACATTTAAGGGTTTTAAGTGATAGAAAAATGAAGATTGAAATCTACTAGAGATGATATTGTATTGATTTTAAGATGATTAGATGATGATATTGCATTGATTTTAAGATGATTAGATGATGATATTGCATTGATTTTAAGATGATTAGATGATGATATTGCATTGATTTTAAGATGATTAGATGATGATATTGCATTGATTTTAAGATGATTCTTTCAAACTATAAACATGTCTCTATCCTGTTTAGCGAAAATCTAAAAAATTATCTTATGATAATTTTATCATTGTATATATTCATCTAATTTAATTGTTTGATTATATTGAATAGTATGATAATGATTATAATTTTCCGAGAAATATCTTTCAATATGTTCCATTTGCACCATCATCGTTATCATCATTGATGCATGAATTACTTATTGATTAGTAATGATATCAAAAGACCATGTTGCATGAATTACTTATTGATTAATAATGATATCAAACAAAATATGTCAAATAAGTCTTTTCAATGAATGCAAAAATGCTAGATAAAACAAGCCATATCAGTCAGTACTGTTATTATCAGAAAAGAATATCAATCAAACTGTTCCGACACACCCCATATAAATATGTAACAAATTGTTTTCGTTTAAGAAAAATCTGATAAAAACATTTGCAAGAGATATAGCGAGGTTGATAAGATGATCTGAAGCATAATCACAATATTGAAATGGAAAATTCTCAAAAAAAAGCAAAATTCGGAATGACTTCTCTCGAATTTTTATTCCCGAATGCTGCAACGATAGTATTTATAAAATACAAATATAATAAATAATACGACTTGTCTTAAATATAGGAAAACCGTGAAATTGATAAATCAAACTGCAAAAAATGATTGTGAAAGAAATGAGCGAATAATAAATAAATAGACATAAATAAATCATTGATAAAGCAAAGTTAATAGTGAATGTGATAAAAAAGAAATGATAAAAATGAAGGAAACAGATGAAAAATCGATTAAATCATTTTATTATTATTTTCAACAAATAACAAAAACTGACAATTTCAAGAAATAAAAAAAAAAGTTTCAATGCCTGAATGATCCATTTTATGACATTTTCAATGGCGTTATTGTCGCATAAATGATCAAGTTTTTTCATCAATATTCTATTATATTTTTATTCCTTTGTTGATCCATTTTCAAAAGTGGCATCCATCCAAGTAGGAATATTTTTTTTGCAATTTATATCAATCATTTTTAATATTTTCTTTAAAACAATCCTTGTTTTATCAATTTTCCAGCAATACTTTTACACAAATTTCAATTTTTAAGATGATAAGCATATGTTAAAATTATTAACAAATATAAATTAATGCTTTTTAGAAAGATGAACTTTAACCTGGAATGTTTTTTGATCATTTTTGGTCATAGCCATAGATCATAGCCAATAACATTTTTTTATCATAGCCAAGCTTAAATATTATTAACAACTTTATAATTTCGTAGTATTTGAAGATCACAGAAAATTTTCGAATTGGTATAAGTATCCTTAACGATTACAGAATGCAAAATGTATTCGGTATTCACATAAGTAATAATCCAATTTCTTAAATTTATTATTCAAAACAAAGTCATATTCAATCTAACAAAACAGTTACAAGTTATAGTATGCTCCTTACCGATATATGCAGCCATTCTTTAGCAAATACTTTTTGCCCCAATCACTGTAACTATTACAGGTAACTTTTACAGAATTTTGCCTCGCTGAGATCATACGAACAATTTTATCATACTAACTATTACCATTATTAGCTACAGTATTATTCGCTTTTTGCACTGTAAGCAAATAAAGAGAAGAAATGGATTTACATTTTTCAATTTAGCGAAATTGCGCATACGATATCATTAAATTAATCAGTCTTGCTGAGTCATCGAAGATTTGAAATATTATAAAAGATATGTACAAACTGATATAAATCCTGAATCGATTACTGTTATATTGTTGATTATGCAAATTTGACATGAATTGGTATACGGTAAAACATTCTTATTGTAATTAATTTATGCTATCGATATTAATGCTGATTATTTTTATTCGTTTGATATGCGAATTTACTAGGAATGTTTTGCTAAAGTGTAAATTATCATTAAATTATCATTTACCTAATTTCCATTATTTTTACAACCTTTTTTTTTGAAATGAAGTAATCGAAATGATTTATTGAATTATTTATTTAATCCATTAATTTGTCAAAATAATTTTAACACTCTTTTCAAATATTTATGCAATATTCGTTCTTCATACCTTTTACACTTAGAAGTATTTAAAATTGAAAAATTACTTCTTCCTCCGATACTCTTCCATTATTTTTCTTGCTAAATTACCATTTTTTTTGAATTATCTAAAGTTTGCTTTAAAACAATTCTTTTGTTTCAACATTTTTTTATCATTTTTAGCGCATATTTTGTTCGATATTTCCATTTTTTTTAAATTCAATTGTTGTCTTATTTTTGGAATAATAAATCATCATAGAAATTATCGACTGCGCTAAAAATGATAAAAAATATTGATAAAAATATCATATATTATGAAATGCTATTTTTTCCGAAATATTTTGGTTTGCAGTTTTAATTTAATATTTTAATTTCACATATGAAAATTAAAAAAATTTAATTTACAAAATGTTGGTAATTTTTCTTATGAACTATCACAACTTTTTTACCTTTCATCTTGCAAATAATAAGCCTAGCAATTAATTCTATATTAATTGCATCAACGAAATGAACATTGTAGTGTTTAAAAGATTACTATGTTTTATATTTAATTTTATTAAAATTTTAATAAGCTTCAAATTTTCAAATATTCAAATATCAGGATTTTTCGCTTCTTAGATCAACAAATCTTTATCATGTTGCTTAATTTTTTTTTTTTTGATTAAAAATTGATATCATTTAATCAATTTCAAGATTCCTTGCAATCCATTCCCTCAATTCATATCTCTTTTTAATAAAATTTTTATATATTATTTCTAATCGAAAAAAATTTAACAATCACCAAATTACTTTTTTTACTCTATTTTATTCACAATCATCAAATATAGCATCATATCTCTTTTTTCATTGTATTTAGGTAAATACCTGTATCATATTTAGGTAAATACCTGTATCACTTTTTTATTAGGTAAATACTTATTATTCTCCTTGTGCATATTCTGTGCTTGCTATATCATTTAATTTTGACCTAATTAATTGATGATTATTAATAAAATAAAGTTAAAAAATAATTTGGTGATTTGTTAATAAAATAAAATAAAAATACCTTTACACATATTATATAGCATTTAAGCAGGTTACTGAGAAAATATTTAAATTATTTCATTTCAGATTCTGAAGGATAATTTTGGTAAAAGAATATATCAGTGTGAAATGATGATGCTAAATTAATGCCAGGTATGATGTATTGAAAGTTCGATCAGAAACAAAAAAAAAAAAAAAGAGAAAGAAAAAGATCAGAAAACAAAAGAATAGAAAATTTTAAAATCCGAAATGATGTGAATTAGATGCAAAATATTTCGTACTATTATATAATGGCTTAAGAAATTTAAAATTAATTTCCATTCGTTTTTTTTATGATTTTTACAAGCGGAACATTAGTTGCTTTTTCTAAATTTTTCTAAATTCTTTTTCTAAACTTTTTCTAAATTCGACGAATTTTAAAAAATTTTTAAAGTTCATAAATGAATGATATGATAATCAATTTAGCAAATGAAAAATTTGATAGTCGAGAAAAATTTTTACAATTTTAATTTTTGTCAAAAATTTTTTAATTCGAAATTTGCTTATTAAGCAAAATTTTCTCGAGCAGTCAAATTTATTTTAAAAATTAAAAATTGCTTGAATTTTGGCATATATTTTTTTGGCATACGATAATGAGAAGATAAATTGAAGATAATATGTAAATGAACGAAATGAGGACATCAAAAATCTCGAGATTTGAAGCAATAAATTTTAATCGTTTAGCACAAAAAGCAATCTCATCTACAGCATTTTAGATTTTCGGATTATATCATGATTAAAATTTAAATTATGATATAACTTTATCGAATGTATAGATAAGGCTCTAAAAGTTATATTGATATTTGGTATAGATAAGGCTCTAAAAGTTATACTGATATTGGTATAGATAAGGCTCTAAAAGTTATATTGATGGAAAAATCTTGGATAATAATAATCATTGATCACTCGAAATATAATCATATATCATAAAGGAAGATAATTATATATCTTTTTACTATCTTTTTGAATCATTGCCACGAATATAACAATACATATTTATAATTAGGCATTTTTAGGATATGTTTATAATTTTGAGGCCGACATATTTTTCTTGCTTGTCCTATCGATTTTTTTTTTTTATAAAATTCAAATATTGGAACAGTTGTCCAAATGTGAATTTCCTTTTGGGATGCTATCATTTATATTCAGTTTTAACAGCTTATCTTCCATTCTTTTTACTAGTTTATTTGATGAATATTTATTTTTGTGCAAGAAATTGATAAAAAATATTCATATTTTAGTATGAAATGATAATAAATAACATTCCTTATCAAATATCATTGATATTATAGTTTGAAAACGAAAATATTTTAATGCAAATAAAATTAAAACATTTATTGATAATTTCTTAGTTCTATTTTTTTATATTTAAGTTTTTTTTCTTAAAATAATTTTTTTTTCAAGTCCTGTAAAAATGATTAAAATTGAACAATTATTAATCAATAATATCATATTATATTATTGTTATCTCAATTGTATAGTAATTATGAATTTTTATTCTCGAAGAATTCATTTGCTTAATTCAATAAAATTTCTTAATTTCTTTCATTGTTTTCATGAAATTTATTAAAAAATAATAGAAAAAAGCTATTTTAAATTTGTTATGATAATTAATTTAAAATATTATCACTTCTGTTATATGATTTAAAATATTATCACTTGTGCTATATGCTAGAATGATGAGAAGTATCAAATTTTATGCAAAAATTTTCGCAATTTTTTCTTTCAATTTTTAAAATTTACATCCTTCCTTATCATTATGTAATTAATTCAAATTATTTGCTTTCATTAATTTTAATAATAAACTTTTCCTATTTCTACAAATAAAAATTATTCAATACTAACTCTTATCAATTGTAAATATTTTTTACGCAACGTTATCAGTATAGACAAAAAAAGATATCATTAAATTCATTGATTATTATTATTACAATGAATTGATTATATATCAAATTTTAAAAATGTGTAATTAGCAAAAATGAATAAATTCTATTTAAAGAATTGAATTAAGGAATAAGCAATACATATATCGACGAGAATTAAATATTATCATTTCTTATTCTTACACCAACAAAGTTTAAAAAAAAAGAAATTAAAATAGTTAGAAAAGAAATTTGCAAATTTCATAAAGCAACGATAAATTTACATCAATTTATAGTCTTCTCTAACATTACCAGATGGATGAATTAGCTTGTAAATATTTTAATTACTTTAAATTAAATGAATTATTTTTGGCCAATAGTTTTGTTTTTCTTTTAATTGATTTAAAGTTTTAATTGATTGTTTAAAAAGATTTTAGCTATAATTACATTTATAGATATTTGCGATGAGTTCATTGCTGCTAAAAAATGTTTTCAAAAAAGATTTAAATGAAGGACGATATCGAAAGCATACGGAGAAAGATGATAATTTCATCGATGAAACTGATAACATATCATCATCGTCTATTTCAATTACAACATCTGTAAAAATTTTATTGATTTTTATTTGATAAAAATTTACATCTTTCTAAATCAGTGATTTTAATATGTTAAGAATAATGAGATTTTTTCTTTGACTAAAAGAAAGTAATATATTTTATAAAACTAATAATCAATGAAATATTCAAATATTTTCATTTCATTCATTCATCTATTTCCAATAATAAATAATTTTGAAAAATATCAATCAATCAATTTAATTAATCAATAAATTTAATTAATTTAAATATTTAATTTTTTAATAATCATTGAAGATTTTTCTTAATATGATTCAAAAAAAAAATTAATCACTATAAATGGAATATAATTTAATTTAAAATACTTAATATTTAATGAATTTCTTTTTCATTTTGCAGACAACAAATGAACAAAAGAATGTATTAGTAAAAAATCCAAATGTGGAAAATTATGTAATATTTTCGGTACGAATATGTTTAAAAGAAGGTCATAATTTGGTAATTCGAGATGCTTCAGGTTATTAATTTGATAAATAAGTTTGAAATATTTTAGTTTTTAAATTTATGTTACTTCGAATTAATATTAACATAAATGATTAAATTTTTTATATTCCTATTAAAAATTTAAAATATGATAATTTCATTTCCGGAATTGATTTTGCAGGTAGCACTGATACGTAGGTCATTTTACAAGTAGCAGTGATCCGTAGGTCATTTTGCAGGTAGCAGTGGTCCGTAGGTTATTTTGCAGGTAGCAACGATCCATATGTCGTTTTGCAGGTAGCAGTGATCCATATGTCAAGTTTAAATATAAGGATCGAACTTATTTTAAAAGTTCAACAATTTACAAAAATTTGAATCCAATTTGGGATGAGGAATTTACATTATTAATAGACGATCCAACGACACCAATTTATATGGATGTATATGATTATGATCGTTGGATAACCGATGATTATATGGGTGGTGCTCTGATTGATCTTAGTCAATTAAGACTTTTTCAGTAAGTTATTTTTTAAAAAATATATTATTATGAAAAGCCAGGCTATTATTTTAATACTATTATGAAGAGAATAAAAAGCTAGGCTATTATTTTAATACTATTATGAAGAGAATAAAAAGCTAGGCTATTATTTAAATTAATTGGTAGCAAATTAAACAGATTAAATATAATAAATATTTAGGATGACATTAATGAAATTGAAATTATTGGAAGATGGAAATGATGAAAATATGGGTGAAATTGATATTGTAATTACAATTTCTCCTTTAACTGCTGGAGAAAAAGATGAGGTAAAAGGAATTTTTTTTTTTGAAATTTGAAATTTGAAATTTGAACAGTAGATGAGATTTTTGGAAATTTAAAATGATATGGAGGGAAAAATTTTAAATCAATTACAATTTAAATTAGAATTTTAAATTAATTACAAAATTATTTATGATTAGATTTTGTTATGATTGTAATCGATAAAATCTATAATTAATAATATATAAAATTTAATTAAATTAAAATTTTAAATTAATTACAAAATTATTTATGATTAGATTTTGTTATGATTGTAATCGATAAAATCTATAATTAATAATATATAAAATTTAATTAAATTAAAATTTTAAATTAATTACAAAATTGTTTATGATTAGATTTTGTTATGATTGTAATTGATAAAATCTATAATTAATTATATTTAAGTTTAATTATAGTTCCTCAAAAAGGCAACACGTGGAATAATTTGTGAACGATCGAAAAGAATATCACAACGAAGTAAAGAATATATGAAATTTAATTTTAATCTATTTTCCTCTTATCATTTTATCCATCTATTCAATTCAGAAATTATATTTTTTGATAAGCTTATCAATTTTAAAAAATCATTGCAATTTTTTGAAGTTTACCGGTTTCAATGTTTTTTTTTTCTCGTCTTTTCCTACTTTTTTTTTTGAAAAATAAATTTATATGAATATTTTACAGTGACACAAGTTTGGTCATCAATTGTAAACATTGTTTTGATCGAAGGACGAAATTTGATGATATCAGATAGCCCTGAAACTAATCATCCAGATCCATTTGTTAAATTTAAACTTGGAAATGAAAAATATAAAAGCAGGGTACAATTATATCAAATTTTGATCATATTATTAATGATAAAAATTAAGAAAAGCAATGGATTTTCCATTTTTCTGATAAGATTTTATCAATTTGTCGTAATTATTGCAAATTGATAATATTCAAAAAAAAATTATTGCAAATTGATAATATTCAAAAAAAGTTTTTTGATTACTGAAACTTTTTAATTATTGATGTTATTGAAGAAAAATGAGCTTTTCCTAGGAATAAAAATAATTGTAATAAATTTATTAAATTTTATAGCCTGTATTACGGTAATAAATTTATTAAACTTTTTAGCTTGCATTACGATAATAAATTTATTAAATTTTATAGCCTGTATTAATAAATTTATTAAACTTTTTAGCTTGTATTACGATAATAAATTTATTAAATTTTATAGCCTGTATTACGGTAATAAATTTACTAAGCTTTTTAGCTTGTATTACGATAATAAATTTTTTAGATTTTACAGCCTGTATTACGATAATAAATTTATTAAATTTTATAGCCTGCATTACGGTAATGAATTTATTAAATTTTATAGCCTGTATTACGGTAGTAAATTTGTTAAATTTTATAGCCTATATCATGGTGGTAAATTTATCAAATTTTACAGCCTGTATTACGAAACATCAATCCAAAATGGCTAGAACAATTTGATTTGCATATGTTCGATGAATCAAAACATATACTTGAAATGATGGTTATTGATAAAAGAACAAATTTGGAGATTGGAAGGTTTATATTATTTTTGTAAAAATAAAATTCTATTTGCTTATTCGAGAATGAACAGTAATCAAATTATATGCATACTTCATTCAAGAGTGAATGAGAAAATTAACTAAAATAAAATTAGAACAACAATAATGAAATTAAAATTATGTGAGGAAATTAATAATTTATTTTTTCCGTCTTAACAAAAAAAGGCACGATGAAAGAAAATTAAACTTTTCAAATTATATCAAATTCATAAACTCATCAAAAGTAGAATTAATTGATAATTTTATTGATATTAGAATGATAATAATGAAATTAAAATTATGTAAAGAAATTAATAATTTATTTTTCTTCATTTTAAGAAAAAAAGGCATGAAATACCAATTTCATAAAGTCATCAAAAATAGAGTTAATTGATAATTTAATTGATAGATGAAATGACTACAAGAAAAAGAATAAAATTAAATTTTACATTTCGAAATATCTTACTCAATCGTTCACAAATTGTTTCATGCATTGCCTTTTTTAAAATATAATTAAATCGATATTTAAGTTATCGAGTATAATTATGTCGAAATTTAATTAAAGCTTTTTTTTTCAAATTACAATTATATCTGATATTTTCTTCTTTCTTTCTTTAAAATTTTCAGAAATTCCATTGGAATGTATAAATGTCAAAAAATTCTTTCATCTTATTTTTTTCTTTGATTGTTAAAAGAGAAATTGTTATCACAAGATCGATTTTGCTGATATTTTTATCATTACCTTCTTTTGATCATTTTAATTTCATTAATGTCATTTTGAATTTTATTATAATTATCATTTTTTTTTATAATTTGTCACCAATTCATTTTAAGCATTAGTTGACCTTCATTTTCAGTATTATACAAATCGAAGAATTAATTATATTAATTCAGCAAAATATTATAAACAATAGCTGCATTAAAACCTAAATTGATAAATGAATTAATAGTGATTATAGTGATTACAAATTGATAAATGAATTAATAATGATTATATCAGTCATTGTTAATTGATCAAGTGCAAGTAAAATAATGATAATTGAGCAAACTTTTGCAATATTTCAATTTCCAATAAAATATATTGGAATTTATTTATTTGATATATTTGATCGAAATGAATAAAGAATTCTGAAAAGAACGATGAATGATTCGTTCAATATTTCAGATGCAGTTTAGATTTAGATAAACTGGAGAAAGAAACACCGAATCAGATGATTTGTGAACTTGATCGTGGTATTGGTAAGATATTTATCATTTTTGCTTTCATATTTTACATCACATACTGATAATTCATTTAGAAGAAAGGAATGAGTGAACGATGAAAAAAGAAAAAATTAAATAAATTAATTTTTTTGAAGAATGAAAATTATGAAAAAATAAATAATTTAAGATTGAAAAATTATCACAGAATGTTTATACAACACATAGAAATAAATCAATTTTTAGATTATTTTAAATTAAACAAATTTTAGATTATTTTATTTTAAATTACATTTTTTGAAATAATCTGAAATGCTCATTGATAAAATCAAAAGATAAATTAAAATATTCCGTTGAAAAATAACATTGAAACCTTGATTATGTCAGCAATCACATAATTGACTTTTTGAATTTATTAAGAATAAAAATAGAAGTTAAATTATGAAAGATGATTAGGAATGGCTAAATCGTTATACAAAAATTTTTAGGATCAATTCTCGTACATATATCAGTAAATAATTTAGGACCAATTCTCGTACATATATATCAATAAATAATTTAGGATCAATTCTCATGCATATATCAGTAACAGGTACATCATCTACTGATGCGATCATTGATTTGTCTGATTTTTCCGGTGATGATATAAGAAATGCTATCATAGAAAAATATGTCAGTTTCATTTCTTCCCTCCAAATTTTGCATCATTATGTGATAATGATAATGAATTTTTCAAAGTGATAAGAATAGTTTATCAAGAAATTAAATGTGATATGGTGATTTTTTTTAACTGAATTTCAATATGTTTACTGAAAATATTATTAATATTAAATATTTCTAGAGTTTATGGCGAACACATGAATGCTTGCGTGATATTGGTTTTCTTATTGTTAAAGGTAAACTTTTATCTTATCATATGGATAATTCTAGATTAGTCCAGATAATATATAAGATATTAAGCGATTACCATAAATAATGTTTATAAAATTTAACAGAGCTAATCACAGTATATAATATTTAATTAATTATAGATTTATACTTGTATAATACATAAAAAAGAATAGGTAAATTTTACATAAAATATTTTTACAGTATTTCGTGCAAAAAATTTATCATCAATTGATACGATAAATAAAAGTAATCCATTTGTGATAGTTGAATTGATAAATGCGTTACTGCAAACACATACGGAATATAAAACAATTAATCCGGAATGGAATAAAATTTTTACATTGTGAGTATTTAATTTTTATTAATTTCATTTTATCATTTTATGCATTTATATGATATTTTCTTCATCGCTAATCATATCATTTTTGGTTTCATGCGTTTTTTTGATCTTTAATCATGAAATCAAATTGATTAATTATTGTACTTCGAATAACAGAATTAGGAATTAATTAATTTAAATTTAAATATCACTTAATCTTTTTTTGAAATATAATTTGATGATATTTAGTGCATGCATTTATGATATTTTCTTCATCGCTAAATCATATCATTTTTGATTCCATGTGTTTTCTTGATCTTTAATCATGAAATGAAATTGAATTAATTATTGTACCAAATAATACAGTTAGGAATTCATTAATTTAACTTTAAATATTACTTAATTTTTTTTGAAATATAATTAATTAATTTAAATTTAAATATCACTTAATTTTATTTAGTGCTGTAAAAGATATTCATTCGATTCTTGAAATAACAATTTACGATGAAGATCCGAATAAGAAAGCAGAATTTTTGGGTAAAATTGCAATTCCATTGTTACAGGTAATATTAAAAATTAAGTTACTAATATTCTGACAATATAAATGTAAAAAAAAAATTAAAAACGAAATCTAAAGTTGGATAATTAAGTATGGTTATTAACATTTTTTTATTTTACAGATTCAAAATTGTCAACCAAAATGGTATGCTTTGAAGGATCGTAAATTGAAGACAAAAGTTAAGGGCGAAATATTGCTGGAAATGGATGTCATCTGGAATCCGGTAAAGTTTAGGAATATACATTTTTGTTGCTGGATGTCATCTGAATTCGGTATAGTTTAGGAATATACATTTTTATTTGAGGATTATTACGTAAACTTGAAAGTATTGAAATTTTATCTAAAAAAAAAATTGATAAAATTTCTAGTTTTGACATTGTAATTTTTGGCTTTCCTATTTTCCGTTTTATTCTGCATAGATGATATTTTCCGGAAATAAGAATTTTTTATAGATTCGTGCAGCAATTCGTACTTTTACTCCAAAAGAACGAAAATACATGCAAACAATCCAAAATTTAAACGACGACTTTTTATGAACAGTTATGCGAGTTTGAAATTTAACATAATGAGATAATTAATCAAATAATCTAATCAGTGAATGATTAGAGAGAATAATAGAAAGATAAGTTTATATATTTTGATGAAACATATCTTCCAAAATTCGATTAAGTTAAGCTTTCTGGAAAAAATTGATTTAAACAGAATTTTCAAATATTTAATTTTAACAAATCAAAAATCTTTAGATTTACTTACGTTTCCAACAATATACTTTGTTATGTTTCTAATAAAATTTAAATTATCAATAATCTGTTATATAATATGATAATAATATAAACACTTTTGGACTTCTTCAGACTTCGAGAATTTGTTTTGGTATTATTGGAAATTCGAGATTATGTGGAAAGTTGTTTCGATTGGGATTCACCGATGCGTTCGATACTTGCATTTGCGGTCAGTTAACTTATTTTAATCAATAAACTTTTAATTTTAGATATTTAAAGGATAAATAGAGAATTTTTTAATATCTTAATTTTTATAAAATGCAGAAATGATAAGAAATCAATGATAAGAAAATAAATATTAATCAATTAATGCTTATCACTTCTCTATTATCATGATAGTTTTTTAATTTTTTAAAGATTATTCAAATATTTAAAATAAATATAACTATCGAATCTATAATTATTTCCTATTATATATGATATTCGTTCTGTTCAGGAGATACGATACAATAACCTTCAGAAGGAAAGGAAATTTCTAAAACTATTCAATTTTGAAAGCTCACTTTTCATTTTTTTTTTTTTGAACTTATCACTCGAAATCAACGAGCAAGTAGTATTGAAAAGTTGGCTTTTATCTCGGTTAAAAATGAAAATTTTTTGGAAATTTCATCACAAATTGAAATTTTTTTGATAAAATTTGATAAAATGATATGTCATCTGAAATTTGATAAAATGATAAATGTTTTATTTTTTTCAGCTTTTTATTATATTCGTATATTTCTTTCATATTTATCACATTCCAAATCTTCATATTGCTTTTCTTTCTTCGACCTCATCAAATGAAATATTTGGGGTCAAATGAACGCAATAAGAATAATACCAAATCGATTTCGGATTCCGAGGAAGAACATGAAACCTTTGATACGGTAATTTATTAAACAAAATTGATACAATATATCGTAATCTTACAATGATTTCAAAAGATAACTTAAAAATTAAGTTCATTTGAAATATATTTATAACTAATGTTGCTGAAAGGAATATATAACATTTACTTATTTACTTATTATGATTTGATTAATTTATAATTTACAGATATATCCATCTGAATTTCATCTACTTGATATTCCTCTATTTGAATTTTTATAGAAATATCCATCTGAATCTTTCATCTACTTGATATTCTCTATCATTTCCATAGCTTTTTGCAGAATGAACAATCATCATCAATTCGTGACGTTTCAATACTTTACAAGATACGATGGCTAAAGTACAGAATACAATGGATTTTATTGCATCGCTGTTGGAACGAATCCGAAAGTAATTAATTTAAAAATTTCATTTAAATTCCTTTAATTTTTAAATGATTCATTAATTTTTCATTCTTTCATTTGACCTAAAAATTTCATTTAAATTCTTTTAATTTTCAATATATTTATTAACTAATAGCAAACTCAAAAACCCTACCTATACCGATATTTTAACAGTGAAATGAACGTGATAACAGAAAGTTGTTAATGATAAATATCGGTGTAATTCCTACCTATTATAAATGAGATATCAAGCGTGATATGATATCAAAACAAAGTTTTGCCAACTTCTCTTTATCCAACAATACTACTACATTAAGTTAATCATTATAATTGTTTTTGTGAAAATATAAAAAAAAATATGTAATAAATCTTTTTATCAATTTTTTATGTTTTCATTCGATTTTACAAACTATTTTTGATAAGTTTTTTTTTTCTTTTAAATTTCAAAAATTAAAGAATTTCTTAAATAATTTCATATTTGTTTGCAATAATTCCATCAATTTATATATTGATACATTGGTGCAATTTATAGTACGTTTAATTTCACGCAAATAATTTATAGTACGTTTAATTTCACGCAAGTGCAATTTTTAGTACGTTTAATTTCACGCAACCATATATTTCAATATTAGCTATTGTAATACTTTCTATTGCTACCATTTTACTTTATTTTGTATCATTACGATGGATTATTATGATTTGGGGTAAGCATTTCTTTTTTTTTCTTTTAATTTTAAATTTAAAAAAGTTTTATTAAAAATCTTTTTTTAATTTGAAATTTCAATTTTAATTTTGCTTGTCTAAAAAAATGTAATGAATAAAATTTTGAATAATTATTGAAAACTTAATTTAATAAAAGCTGAATTATTTGTATGCTAAATTAATATTTTAGGTATTAATAAATTTACGAAAAAATTGCGCAATCCAAATTTTATTCCAAATAATGAACTTCTCGATTTTCTCTCGAGAGTACCAAGCAATGCTGAAATTGTATGATATTTTCTTTTTTCATTGAATAAATTAAAATCTCAGGAATAGATTGAAATTTAATGAATTTTCATTTTTGAAAATTACTCTTATGCATTTAATTTTTTTTTAAATTTTCAAAACTTTCAATCTCGCTATCATTCATTTTTTCAAATGATAAAAAATTTAGAGAGATAAACAATTTCGATTTAAATTTATAAATTGCATCATTTGAATGATGAAATATTTCAAAAGTTCAAATGTTAATGAAATGAAAGATTGCAAGCATTTTAGGATACAATATGACACAAATATTAGTTAATTTAAAAAAAAAAAATCTATTGAAAATTATAAAATGATGATGGAAAATTTTTTAGAAATTATTCCTCTCATTCAATTAATTTTATTCAGTTATTTTGCAGCGAGCATACAAAGAATTTCCAGTGCAAAATACAGGACGAATTTCATACGTAAATAATAATACTCGAAATAAGATGGAATAATAATAACTGAAATTGGAATTAGAATTTCATTTCTTGTGTAATCAATTATGAATTCATCTGTTATTTGTTTTATTCTGTTAATTATGTGTTAATTATTATTAATATAATAATTAATAATAATAATTGAAATTAGAATTTCATTTCTTGTATAACCAACTATGAATTCATCTTTTATCTATTATATTCCATTGATTATATATTAATTAATATTATCATTATTTGCTACTAATTAAAATTAATCGAAAATCGATGAAGCTAATTAAAATAATTGTTTAATTCTCTTTATGTTTAATTTATTTTGTATTAATATATACCATTTGATCATATGCAAATTTGAAATGATCTTGCCTTTTCAAAAAAAAACAAATAAAACATTTTTAAACTCAATAAATCAATAGTAATCTACATTATTATTATTCTACTTTTTGGCAGAATAATGAAACTGCTATATTAAACATATGATTGAAATTACCGTAAAACACAAGGTCAAAGTTCAAAAATTCAACAGTTTATAACATTTGTATTACAATTAAAATAGCAATTACGGAAAAAGTATAATTTCAGAAATAATATCATTATTTACTATAAGAGACTAATATAAAGTATACAAATCTGTCGCCTGGCCTGGACAATTCTAATTAATATGAATAGGAGTGTATTATCTTTCATGCAGGTAAATACAGGTAGCAAAGAATATTAAGGTTCTTGAAAAATACTGAATTGCAAAATATATTTAATATTTTATTTAATTTGAAAAAAGAGAAAATTTGCATTTTTCTTTCAATTCTTTTACCAAGAATTGAAAGAAATTTTTATTATTTTTATCATATCATATTATCAAATTTGTATCGTTTTTAATAATTGTAAAAATTAATTTTATCATATCGTATTATCAAATTTGTATCGTTTGATTTTTAATAATGATCATGTAAGAAAAAAGTATAATTTCATAAGTATATGCTATTTTTTAAAATAATTTTGACTAAATTTCCAGAATTTTTTTAATTAGAAAATTAAGCAAAAAAAAAGACATTGATAAGCAGAATTTTATCACATATGTATATAGATATACATGTATATATACATGATTAATTAATTAATTCTTTTTTAATTATAATAATTGTAAGTAATAATATCAATAAAATACATCGTAATATATTATTCCATAAAAATTCTATTTCATTTTTTTTTAAATTGAAATATTTTTATTTGAATAATTATTTGAAATTATTTGAATGATATTTCGAAAAACATGATTTGGATTCAAAAAAACTTTTTCAAAATTCATTGATATTTTGGTAGGAGAAAAGGAAAAAAAAAACGAAATGAAATATTTGAATGAATTTAAAACTGGAATTTAAATCATTGATAAAATATGACGATAAAATTATCATCATAAATCATTAATGAATTATTACATGATGTATTAATATTAACAATCTATACTAATACTAATACTATTAGAAGGAAACGGAAATTATGGATAAAGGGAAAACTGGTTTATTGGATGATTGAAATTATTATTAAAATGTCAAGAAATGAAGTAAATAATCGAAATATTGCTACTATTTCTTTTTTTCTTTTATCAATGATTGATTAAAAGAACCGGATTTTTTTTAAATATATTTTCTTTGTATGGAAATATTTTTTTTTTTGAGAAAGATTTTTCAAATATGACTAATTCTCGAGAACAAGAAAACTTTTAGTCAATAATTATTCAGTTATTGATTAATAATAATTACATACATGATAATGGGATAAAAAAATGACATGGAATTTATTTTAGTTTTACTAAATTAATTTTAATAGATTTATTAATCACTAAGTTATCATTATTATAATCATCGTCATTATTTATCACTATTATTATTATCACTATCGTATCTCTACATAGCTAGAATGTAGAAAAACTTGAATGATAATTATCGAATAGATCATTACTACGTCGTCGTGATAATGTTGATGTTAACATTGAGAATGGTGAATGTTGTGTCGTGATGGAATTTGAAAAAAGTGATGGTATAAGTGAAGATGATGTAGACTGCCGATAAGATGAACCCAATGGACGACTAAAAATCCTGAAAACATAAGAGGAAGTTAAATAGTTGAAGAAGAACAAATCGATAATTCTCGAAGAATGAAAGCAAACAGAAAGTTTATCAATATCATGAATAACTAAAGAAAATTACTGATTTTTTTTTTATCAGTAATTTTCCTATTTCATTTTATATTCAATCGTTTGCTTAAATTAAAATTTAAAAAATGATAAAAGACTAACGAGGAGGTTTGTGAATATTTAAAAGGAACTTGTGTAATTGTAATATTTCGACAAGTTCCTTTTGGTGATAGTGAATGATTTTGGATCAATCGTCGTTTCATTTCTGAACAGTATACATCTGGAAGTGCTATACCATCTTGATTTGTTTCAATCATTTGAACTGAATTAGAACCTAAAAATTAATTAAGTATTTTCTACATCTCTGCAAGTGTGTTATTATCATCTTGATTTGTTTTAATGTTCTTATCATCTTGATTTGTTTTAATGTTATTATCATCTTGATTGTTTTAATGTTATTATCATCTTGGTTTGTTTTTAATGTTATTATCATCTTGATTTGTTTTAATGTTATTATCATCTTGACTTGTTTTAATCATTTGAAATGAATTGGAACCTAAAAATTAATTAAGTATTTTTTAAATTATCTAATCATTTCCCTAGCATTAAAAATATAGCCTAATTAAATTTAAAAGAAAATAAGGAAAATAATTAAATGAAAATTTAATTATTCACCAACTTTTGCATATTTATATAAATAAACTAAATAATTAATGAAATTAAAAATAAAAATAAAAACAATGTGAGACAGAGAGAAAGAGAAGGAAAAAGAGAGAGAAAAATTTTAAACCTTTTAATTTACGCTCATAGTCGATCATTTGTTTCCAGAAGCCTATATTTGGCTTTACAACAGGTCGAGCTGATTTAACAAAATGATAAGCCTGACGTAATGTCATCCGTTCATATTTCACCAAATATATCATGCATAAAGTAGCAGATCGTGATACTCCAGCTACACAATGTACTAAAGTTCGGCCACCACGATCCTAAAAATGGCTTATGGTACTAAAATTTATGATAAAATATTTCAACCTTATCAAATATCAACTTATTGCATATATTATATTTTGAATTTCAATCATGGATTAATTACTTAAAAATTTGTTGTTATATTAATTTGTAAATTTTAAATTAATTAATCCAATAAAGAAACTTTTACTTTTTATCAATTACGACTGATTAATTTTATCATTGATAAAGTAAAAAAAAAACGTAAGGCTACGAAGAGTAATAATAATAATAATGAAATAGGTAAAATAATTAATTAAGTATTGAATTGATTAATTTTTATATTCATTAACCTTGACTGCCTTGATTTTATCTGCAACAATATCAAAATATTGATCAATTTTTGCATATGGACTATCTTCTATTGAGATCCTCAAGTAATCAATTCCTAAAATAATTAATTTATCATCTAAATGATTAGATAGATGAGCCAAGAAAGAAATGTCGCGAACATTCTTTCGCGATATCACCTAGAAAATCTATACAAGGTTATGTCTATAGTTTCTACATGTTATGATGTCATAACACCATAAGTCTTAAGTCTTAACGGGTAATGTACACGCTTCCATATTGCTATGTTCACCAATCATTGCGCCTCCGTGAGAAAAATCTTCTAATTCTCACGTTCGCAGTTATCATGTTCAGTTCTGTTATATCGTGATAATTCTAGAATATTCTATCCGTATCTCTATGAATATCCCATTAACCCGTCATAGCATTCATTCTTTCTCACTACAGTTACTCCATTTTGTCTTTTCTTTTTCTTTTCTTGAATTTCCCATGCGTACGTTTTAATTTTATGCGTCGTGTAGTTATTGATGCATCGTCTAATGCTCGTGCGTGTTACCTTATTAATGCGTCGTTTTATATTATGTGTGTTTACTTAGTAAACGGTTTAATTACCCAAGTTTGAGGTCTAACAGTACGGCGGGATCTCGACACTCTTCAATTCACCTCAATCCCAATTCCATCCAAATACAACACACTCAAATCCAATTCACAACACAAATACACAAAAATATTTGTCGACCCTGATAAAACACAAAAAAATCCACAACAAGGAATGAGATGAGGCAAATTAGGCTCAATTTTAAATAATGTTAATATATAACATATTTTTGCACTGATAAATTGTAGTTTAATTTAAACCTGAAATATCAACAAAAAAAAAATGATAATAATGATAGTTTTACCTGGAATATGAGCAGATGGTTCTTCAATAGTTGCATTAACAATGCATGAAATTTTCTTTTGACGTAATTTTTCTAACTTTAAAACACCGGCACCAGAAAGGAAATAAATATATCAGTAACCTCAGAAATTTGTCAAACAATCCTATTCTCGACATTAAGAAAGTTTTGTATGAAAATAAAGCAGCTATTTTATGTTGAAAAATAAAATTTTCAATAGAAATTCGTTGATGAAAAATTTGGAAGAAAAAATGATTCCAATTTCTTCACTTCAAAATTTGCATCTTTTACACATCGAAAAGATTGATAACAATAGCTGAAATAGATTCTTTAAAATTTATGAAACTTTAATAAAATTATATGCATCCGTGAAGACAATCATCTCGAAACAGTCATTTCGAAAGAAAAACAATCATCTCGAGAATAATCAAATCATTTCAAAAAAATTCAACGAATTAAAATTAAGTTACTATACGGAAGATGATACATTATTACAAATGATTACAACTATATTCATTGCCATATCGAGAGTCATATATTTTTTACGTCAAATTTAATAAATAAATGAATGAATGATTATTTAAACAAAATATCGATTACAAACTGCATTACATATATAGCATAATCATTGTTATCATGCCATGATAATTCATCATCATTCTATTTTATACAAACTTTAAATTGAATTAAAAAAAAAATTTCTTATGCCAATATTTAATGATAAGATCAAAAAAAAGGACACATTTTATGATGATATCATTTGGAAGTATAAAATGTCATATACCATGAATGAATCAGAAGGCAACAGAATATAAAGTATTTATATTCACTCAAAAAAAAAAAATAAAATAAAAACATACCTGTCAATGTCAATAAAAAAATAGAAAATGAAAGCAAAAGGTAAAAGGGTAAATGAATGAATGAAAAGAATCAAATTCCATAGAAATTTTTTTTAATTTTTTCAAAATTCGAAAAGATTTCTTCAAAAATTTTTTTTTATTTTGAAAGTGTAATTATATTGGAAAGTGATATTTTTGTAACATAGAATGATAATGAAATGATGAGATAAGAAGCAATTTAGACTATCTTTACTCATTCAATTTATCTTTCTAATGCATAAAAACATTTATCAGATAAATAATTAGGAAATTTGAAATTACTTAATTGCTTATTTACCATATTGCTAGTTTGTCAAAACTTTCAATTTCAAAAATTCAATTGTTAATTTTTTCAAATTGAATGTTATCAAATTGATAAGATAAAACCGGCAACATATATATGTATATAAGAAAAAAAAAAGGATTAAATGTCAGAAGTTATTTATCTCATTTCTATATATGGGAATCAGTGAATTAAAAAATGTTTTTCAATTTAAATCAAGCGTAAAATAATAATCCTCAACTATTTAAAATTACAATTCTAATAAATCATCATCTTCATATCATTTATCACCGTTGTAACTTCCATTCTATTTTCCTTTAATTTTTAATTAATATAAATTCAAATTAGCGAAAATAAACAAATATTTTGTATCAGAAAAATATATAAGCAAAAATTTTAATTTAAAGTGAACAACTATCGATGGAAAAATATAAAAAAAAAAATGAAAAAAAAATTAGAAAAAAGCAATGAAAGGAAAAAGAAGAAATGAAAAGGAAAAAAAAATAGATAAATGTGTCTTTCCCATTAAAATATATTACATATTCAAGTGAAATTGCATCAAAATGAATTTTAATCCTTCGTTTTTAGTAAAGAAAAAAGACGAATTCTTTAAGATGATAAGAAATCAAATAATTTCCCGAAATATGCCAGAAAAATTAATGAAATTTTGATAAAAACTTCCTGGAAAATACGGTAGAAAAAATAGTGTTATTATATAATTA
This sequence comes from Dirofilaria repens, assembly GCA_008729115.1. Lineage (NCBI taxonomy): Eukaryota > Metazoa > Nematoda > Chromadorea > Rhabditida > Onchocercidae > Dirofilaria > Dirofilaria repens. Next base: position 250,496 of record SNRZ01000097.1, read on the forward strand.
ATTCGAAAATGTTATGTATATTTCATTGATATCGAGGATATGAAATTAAATGATTTCCCGAGATATGCCAGAAAAATTAACAAAAACTTTGATAAATACTTCCCGGAAAATATGGCAGAAAAAGAGAGTATTATTACTTTTTATAATTAATTCGAACATTTTATGAACAACTTTTTAGATCCCGAGAAGATTAATGATGGATGATAATCTTTGATCGTCAGAAGTAAATAAATGAAGAAAATGTCGATAATGAAAATGGATAATGAATGATAAGAATGGAAAAATGATATCTGCAAAAGCCGGATGTATTACTCGAAGATGAAGAATAACAAGGTATAGGTTTTAAATTTTAATTCAAATTTGAATAATGGAAATGAAAAGATATATAAAATATTTAACAAAAATATATTAGTTATTAATTACGATAATTAATTTCACATAAAATTCAAATATATAAATTGAAATATCAAATTGATTATGCTTTAAAACATGATTTTTTTTTAAATTTTTTGATTTGATTAATTGATAAAAATATCAAATATAATTGGAAATGATAAAATCTTATAAACATTATTAATATCAATTTAATATATATTATAAAATGTGAAAAAGTAGATTGGAGAAGGCAAAAAAGTAAACAAATAAAATCAAAACTTTACGAGGGAATTTGAAATAAATTATTGATTTAGAAAATATATAAAATGCATTCAACAAATAATTGCTGAACGAATGATATCAATTGAAGTTATCTGTTAGTGACAAGAATGAAAAAAAAAATAAATTAAATATTTTTAGAAAAAGACTGAACATTTGCATATGATAAATGTTAAATAATTTAATGATAAAACAAATTTCGTATTTCTATGATTTAGTATTTCATAATATTTGTTTATAGAAAAAGATTAAAAAATTTGAATTTGATAAAATATCAAAATATGAAAATCATTTAATTTAAATATTTGAATGATATGAACTAAATAGAGGAATCATTATGATAAGAAATCATTTTGATTTCAGTTGATCTAAAAATGAATTATTGATTAAAGAATAAATAAAAGATCAAAAGTCTCTTCTTTTACAACAATCAATTATATTCTAATATAAATAAATTAATTAAAATTTATTCGATTCTAATATTCTAATACGTATAACATAATAAACATGTATGATCGTCGAGAGTGATACAAAATTAATGATTTCCGTTTAAGAATTACATTTATTGAACTTTGACATAATTCTCAATTTCAATCAATTTTTTCATTTCTTTCTTAATCAGAAATGAAATATCGGAAAAATGCAATTTTAAATAAAGTGAAAAATTATTTAATTCATTTATAAAATAACTTTTTTTTTTGAAAGGAAAAACAAGATGCATTTACTGAAATTGTTGAATAAAAATCATCCTAGCAAAAGTTTGAAAAGGGAAAAGGGACAAGAGACAAGAGACAGAAATAGGGACATGAAACAAGAGACAAAGATAAGGGACAAAGATAAGGGACAGAGATAAGGGCAAACTTTCATTTCTCTATTCTCGACTTCATTTTTTATCCATCTGTACCTAAGCAAACACGTTTTTATTTATTAACTAATAATAAAAGGGTAAAATTTTTATAAAATGCGAATATTTTCAAGCAATCATTGAAAAATAAAACTTTAAACAAAAAAAGAAAATCGAAATGTAAATATTCCTGCAAATATATCAATTCAAAAGGTAAAAGTAAATAGGTAAAATAAATATTTGAATTGAAAAAGATCTAATTGAAATTGAAAATATCTTTTATGTAATTTATTTCATTCTGGATGAATAATATGATATAGAAATGATTATAATCATTGAATTTATGATAAATAATCCATTGTATTTGAAGAGAATATTTCAATCGATAAATAATATGCAAGTAATGAATTAAAAATAATTAATATTAAATATATTCCGGTCAATAAGTGATATTAATTAATTGATTAAGGAATAATATTAGAGTATTCAGTAGTTTCTAGGAAGTATAATATTGAAAATTTTAAAAAATAAATGGGAATAAATGATAAAAAAATGCTTAATTTCTTATAAAAAAATTGATTGATATTTTCTATTATATATATAATATTAATTACTATCAAATATATCGATTATATATTTATTTAATTGACAAATTCTATAAAGCTATCCGAAAACATTGACTATTTCTAATAAATTCTAAGATAATCATTTGTGAAATAAACCTAAGATTGTTATTTTGATAAAGAATTTTAATTGAAAAAGAAATCAATATTCAATACTTATCTGAAAGCAATAATTAAATAAATTAAAAGATAGAAACTTGATTATTTCTTCTAATTTACATTAATAATAAGAGAATGATAGATATTTGTTCAAATGAATTAAATTAAAAATTAAAGTTCCATCTAATAATTATAAATTGGAATAATCATTCAATTCAAATGATAAATTCATAATTGATGATAAGTTTATGCTGCTAAATTTATATTTTAAAATTCACTAATTTATATTTTAAACTAATTTTATATATCTTAAATCTTTTAATATGTATCTTAGCCATTAAGGCTAAGATGCAAATTATATTTCTACTAATTTATATTTTAAATTTTAAAATATCATAGCTATTAAGGCTAGAAAAACTTGAAAAGAAAAATGAGAAAAATGATAAGATATCGAAAATAATAAGATATGCCTATTTATTTACATAAATTTATTTTATTTTATTGTTTATAGTTTTTTTTTTTTGGAAAAAAATGCAAACAAATATTTTGATTAATAAAAAAAGGCATAACAATAGCAAACTTTTGTTTTTTGTTTGTAATTTAATGGCCTAGCATGTCTCCTGAGATTAAAATTCATTCATCCTTCTTGGGCTATTCTAATATAAGCTTACATTTATTTAAACCAGTTTAATGCTTTCCTTTTTTTCCAAAAAAATTTAAGTTTTTTTTGTTTTTTGAAAAAAAAACAAGTTCTTTCGAAAAACGATTAAGAAATTTTTTTTTTAACTTAGAAATTTAACATTCCAATTCCTTTTTTTTCCATCATGCTTAACCAAATTGAGAAAAAAACAAAAAAACAAAAAAACTATAAACTTTTTATATATTATGAAGATGAAAGAAGAAAGTCGAGAATGATAAATGAATGATAAATAAATGATAAATGAAAAAAGAAAAATAAGTCCTTATTTTATTTTTTTAGAATCGAGAAGAAAAAAAATACAATTTATGGTTGATTGAACATTTTTAAAATTTATGCAATTGCAAAAAAATGCAAAGTAAAAAAAAAAAAAAATTAATTGTCTACAAACTTTAGCAATCTGATATCTTTCTTATCTATGATAACAAATTTACTGCTCAAGTAAGCATCGTATTTTTCAAATTTTTTAAAAATTTTCTTTTTCAATTCTATAAATAATCTCTTATCAGCTATTGTTAAACAATGATGCTAAATGATATATGCATGCATGCATTTTTTTGAATTCAATACGAGAAAAAAAAAAACGAAAAATGAAAAACGAAAACAAAAAGTGAAAAACAAAACTTTTCTTCGTCCTGCCATATTTTCAAGTATTATTTCAAACTTTATTTCGTACTTATTTTTGCTCATTTGATATTTATTTATTAATTATTTAAATCATTTCATTTTAATTTTTATTCATTCCTATCATTCATTTATTTCTTTAATTACAATTCTAAATTGGAATATATTCTAATAAAAATTAATATCTAATTTAATTTAATTTTTATTTGAAATCAAATTTTTAAAAAAGTTAAATTTTTTGGAGTTGTTTTTGAATTCAGAAATATTTCAAACTATTTCATTTTTCATAAATGTTATTAATTGGAAAGAAATATGTCCAAATTTTAATTATAATTTGAAATAAAATTTCCAAATTTTTTAATATAATTGAAAATAAAGAAAACAAACGCTAAAAATAAACTTGAAAAAGAATTAAATTGGCAAATATAAAAATTGAAATTTAATTTTGTACTTATACACATATAATGAATAAGAATTAAAAAATACATTTATATCGTATGAATAAATGGAAAAAGATTATTTAATTATTTATTCATTTTTACTAAATTTCTGTAATTTCCTATTATTTTTTAATTTTTTACTTTTTTCATAAATTTTTAAATTTGACAAAATTGTTGAACTGTGATAAGAAAAAAGGAAAAAATTAGAATATTTTTAAAAAATAATTTCAAAAATTGTGTTATTAAAATAAATTTAAGTTTTATAATTTTTTTTCGAACTAAATTCTATTACACTTAAAAATTAAGAAAAAAAAAAGAAATGAAAAAAAAAAAACCAACCAAAAACCAATCTGATATCGGTTATATCATTTGAAGTAATTTTAATGATTGGTATCATCACCTATGTATGTTTCTATTAAATAATTCATACATGCTTTTCAGAATCTTTTACTGATTCTAAATAATCATTCATGATCACGCTGCATTTCACGTTGCATTTCACGTTGCATTTCATGTTGCATTTTTCCTTCAGAATCTTTTACTGATTCTAAATAATCACGATAACTTAAAATTGTTGTTAATAGCAAAAAGGAAAGGAATATATTTAAAATTTTTTTATTTTATATTTGAAATGTATTTCTCTCTCTCTTATATAAGAACTAAAATTGATGAATATAATAAAAATTGGAATTTAATTTGTTTTTTTTTGTAAAAATGAAACGAAAAGAAAGAGACGAAGACGAAATAATGAAAAATACGAAAAGCAACATTTTAGAGAGAGAGAGAGAGAGTGAGAGAGAGAGGAAGAAGAAAGAAAGAAAGAAAGAGAGAAAATGGAAGAAGTAAAAAATGATAGAAAAGAAGTTTGATTGATGACATACAAATAGATGAAACATTTTTAAAGTTCGTTAAAAAATAAGCAAAAAGTTAGCATAAATGAGAAGAATCAATCAATCTTTCTTTTTTTTTTCCTCGAGAATTTTTTTTCTCGAAAAAAAAAAACAATTTATAATATCGAATAAAATGTCAATGTAGGAAAAGTTGAAAAATTGAAAAGTTGAAAAAGGAATGTAAATTTCAAACTTTTAAATAATATTTCTACGGGCAAAATTTCAAATATAATATGCAAATTTTAGGCGACACATTAATCATTAAATATTTAGCACATTTTATTGCCATGCAATTTATGCATGCATGCATGCATGCAGCAATGTTAAATGAAAATGTTTGATTTATCAGATGGCATACAAAATTTGATGCTTTTATTATTCAACCGTACAATGCAATGATTGTCTTTTGTTTTTCCGATTCAAAAGAAGAAAAAAAAGAAATTGTGGAATATCTCGAGAGTCTCGAACATTTCTCACATAATACCATAGAATAGTAAGTAATTGTTAAAATAATTTAAAAATAAAAGTAAAAATTTTGCTTAATAAGTTAGAAAATGAAAATAAAATGTACAGTTTTAACGAAGTTTGCGCAACAAATTGTGCGAAAGATTATTAAAACGGTAAAATGTTGAGTGGGAAAAATTTTTGATAAATCGAAGAACGATTATATTAAACATTGATCGCTAATCAACATTTCTAATTTATCAATAAGAAAATGGCACGATAAGAAATAGATAAATAGATAGATAGATAGAAGGGAGAGAGAGAGAGATAGAGAGAGAGAGAGGGGAGAGAGGGAGAGAGAGATAGGAAGAGGTATGATAAGCGCCAACTTTCTTAAAAGAAACCACCGATCGAAATTAGTTGAAAATTGCGAGAAGAGAAATTAAACAAGTTTTTCGAAGGTTTTTTAAACATCAAAATAACATCGAATATATTTGAAATAAACAGAACATTTAAATCAAAAACTATCAAATGAGAGAAAGAAAGAAAGAAAAAAAAAAAAAGTTTTATCAATTGTTAAAAAAATGCGGCCGCTAATTTATATTTTAAACTAATCATTATCTTTTATTTTCTTATCATTAATTTAATGCATAAAGGCTAAAAATCAACGAATTAATTTATTTCAAATAAAAAGATTAAATTATTAAATCATAAAAAAATAAATGAAGAAAATTTAATTAATATTAAAGATTGAGAAAAAAAAAAATAAAACAAAACAAAGAATTAATCAATATAAATGATAAGAGATAAGGAATGTATGATGAAATATTTTGTTAAATTTAAACAATTTATTGTAAACAAAACTTTTTCCAACGAAATTTGCTATTTATTTTTTTTTAAATATAAATTTTAATTTCATTTTGTTTAATTTGTAAAAAGAAATAATTGAAAAATTTTTCACAAAAATTATCGAATTTTTGCGAAAAAAAAACCAAAAGAATATTTTCAAATAATAATTTATCATAATTCTTGATATTTATTTGCTATAATTATTATTCATAATTCTCGAATCAATTCTTGATTTATATTTCCTACAAAAAACATATTATTCATAATTCTCGAATCAGTTCTCGATTTATATTTCCTGCAAAAAACATATTATTCATAATTCTCGAATCAATTCTTGATTTATATTTCCTGCAAAAAATCAATCTATAATTATTTTATTGTAATATAAACAAGATTAAAATCATATACTAGAAAGATCGAGAAAAAAAACAAATGACAATAATGCGTCATAAAAATTGCAAACAATTCGAGATAACAATATAAATCGAGATAACAATCGAGATGAAATATAATCGAGATAACAAAATAATCGAGATAACGAAATAATCGAGATAACAATATAAAACTTTCCAAATGCTATATATGCGATTTTCATAGCTAATATTTGCATATTTGAAATGTAAAAAAAAAGAAAGAAAAATGTTAAATAAATAAATTGCAAATAATGTTAAAATTTTTGTATAATTATTTGAAATAATTCAAAGTTAAATCAAAAAAAAAAATGAATCAAGATAAAATCTAAATCTTATCATTTATTGATATTTATAATTTCACTGATAAAATAAAATTAATTATAAAAATTTAATCAATATCAGTGATTAAAGATTAAATTTTCAAAGTTTTGAAAATCTTCCATAAATTGTTTATATGTCAGAAATTTTGTGGTGCCATAAATAAATTTAATCCTTTTTGTTCATATGAAAATAAATGTAAAATACGATGAATTTTATTGCATAGAAAAATATGTAGGCTTAAAAGCATAAATATATTTATTTACCTTTTTTTCATATCGGAATTTGAAGATTATATTTTGCAATTGATAAATAATAACAAATATAATTGATTTATAAAAAAGATCAAAGAATAAATCGAAAGATTATTTATTTATTATATCTCAAAAAAAAATTATTTATTAAATATATCGATATGTTCCATTTCATATTTTACAATAAAGTTATAAATTTAAAAATGAAAATATTTAAAAATAAAAAATATTTACAAGGAAATTCAGTCTTTCACTTCTCAAACATCGTTGAATTCAATTCAAAAAAAATGCTTTAAGTTTTTTTTTGTTGCAATAAATGTTAGCAAGTAGGAAGTTATATTCTCGAGAAGTTATTTTACATATCTATCTGCTTCACTCATTTCGTTTGTTATGCGAATCCCGAGATTTCTCGATAAATTAACTTAAAATCCCATTTTTAGATTTTGTTTTTACTAATTTGCTGGGACTTTTCTCACGAAAAAATTTTCAGGATTTAGTAAAAATTCGAAATTTCTTTGTATTTTCAGAATTTAGCAAAAATTCGAAAATTTCATTTATCGAGAAATCTCGGGATTCGCGCAAAAGCACGAAAGTTATTTTACAATTATTATGGGTTTTTAATACTTCTTAAAAAATCTTTTTATAGTTGTAAAAAATGAACGATTTTAGAGTTTCGTTTCAGTGAAACTATTTTAGAGTTCAATCTCATAAAATCACAATTACCGATTAATCATAATAAGAAATCATAATACAAATCTTATAATGTAAATTACAAGTAATAATAATATGAATTCTGATTTAATTTTGCAATTATTCAAGTATTATTTTGAAAAAAAAAAACTCCTAAATAGATCGAAAATATTCATATTTGAATTTAATATTTCAGCTTTTTTAATAACTTTAATACTCATATTGGAATTATATATTTCACTTCTATGAAATGCCTTCCTAATTTGCCAGTATTACTTTTAAATTATTGAATGATAATTATGCGATATATCAAAATTATCAATCGAATAACATAAAAATAAAAGAATGAAAATACTAATTTAAAATATTACTGTAGAATGAATTGACATTTTAAGTAATAAATAATTTTACATATCATAATCGAGACACATTAGAAAAGTAAGTTTAAAAAATGCAAGTAGCAAATAATTTGCATACTACAAAATGTTTCCTCTTTGGCCACAAATACAGCAATAACATTTGGCTTCATATTCCATTAGGGAATACTTTAACATTTTTTATCATTACCCTTCCCAGCAACTGATAATAAAATGCTTTTAACAAAAAAAAACGTATAATTCTACTTTTTTTTGAATTTCAATTTTAACCCAAAACGAATAACAAAAGATTTTAGTATTTGTTGGAAAATAATAAACAGGCCATGTATTATTTGAAATAAAAATATCATCAAAAGTGTTGTACTTTAAAGGTAAATTTACTTTTTTTCTCTTTGTCTCTCTCTCTCTCTCTCTCTCTAAAATCTCGTTTTCCATAGAAATTTTAAAAGCTCTTTCTCGAATCAAAAAAAAAAAAACTAAAAAAAAATTTTTTTCCTAGGCTACTATTTTTTATTCCTTCTATTACTATAATATTCATTTTTTAAATTATTCTCATCACCTTGTTGATAAGTAAAAATAAGTAATTTGCTAGTACTAGGCACATTTCTCACGAAAAAAAAAAACTAGCCTAGTAATTTTGCTTTTCTTTTTTTTATTCAAATCAATACAAAAATCATTTCATTTTTTCGAATAACAATATCGAAACTAAAGAATGCAAATTATGAATTGATAAGTAAAAAATAAGTAATTCGCTAAGGCTAGGCACATTTCTCACGAAAAAAAAGCCTAGCGATTTTCCTTTTTCTTTTTTTTTATTCAAATCAATACAAAAATCATTTTATTTTTGAAATAACAATATCGAAACTAGAAAAATGCAAATTGTGAACAATGATAAGTACTAAATAAATTACAAGTAATCAAAGATGTTACAAAATTTATTTGTTTTCAAAATTTCACTCAAATGAAATTGACAAATGCTTACTTTTTTAATCAAAATATTTATATTAAAATGGCTTTATGCCAAAAAATAAAAATTTAATATTAAAATAGTTGTTGCCATTGGAACATTTTGCTCCCTTCTTGCCTTTTTTTTTCTCATTTAAATTGGACTGGTTTTTTTTTGTTGGATTTTTTTTTACAAATAAATATAAATATTCATTTTTTAAGCCTAAAATTACACATTTTATTATTGCAATTAAAATAAACTTTTTTTTTCTTTTTGAAATAATTCCAGCATTTATTATTATGTTAAAAAGAGGAGAAAAAAGGAAAAGAGAAAAAACTTGTTCGAACATTAAATTTGTTCGTTTCAAAAAATTTGTTAAATTTATTCAATTTTTTTTTTAGAAAAATTGAATAAAAATGGAACTTTTGGAAAAATTTTTGAATTCTAAAAAGAGAGAGAAAAAAAAGGTATTTTTTTTTTTAATATACTCATTATGCATAATATGTATTTATTATTGTAATTATTTGTGGAATTAGATTGAATAATTTAGAGCATTAAAATTTCTTATAAAAGCTTTATTTTCAAAACTTATAATAATTACATCCTTTCTACACTTATAATAATTACTCCTTTCTACACTTGAAGATTTTAAAAATAGAATTTTTCTGAAATGACTTAATGAAATAATTATAATACTTATGATTATTAGATGTGAAAGAAGTAAGCAAAAGGTAAGATTCTGATTTTTTAGAGTAAAAAAAATCGATTTAGAATAATTTATAAACATCGGAAAGGCTAACATTTAAAATAAAATGAAAATAGGCATTAAGCCAGCGACTAGAACATGAAGTTAAAAGTCGAGAAATGCGCTGTAGTCGAGAAACATGTTGCATCAAAAGATTAGAATGATTAACATTGAAGTTAAAAGTCCTGTAATCGAGAAATATGTTGTATCAAAATTCGTGTGACATATGTATATACCTATGCAGCATGATTTTATATTTAAAATAAACGAAGGATAAAATATTTGATTAAATAAGATCAAAATAATTGATGATAATGATAACTGATAAATAATAAGAAATGGGACATGAAAAAGAGGATGGATGAAAAGATATGGAAATATTTGATATGGTATTTGCTAAAATTTAAATATCAAAAAAACTATCATCATTTTTTATAAAATGCTTTAGCAAAAAAAAAAACCCAAAAGTTTTAAGGGGTCAAAAGTCATCAATAAATTATTTCTAATTATTTGAAATATAAACATATGGTTAAAATGAAAAAGTGAATGAAATTGGAGAAAGATCAATGGGTAAAATTATCTGAGTAAGAAATCAAAAATTAAATTTTAAAATTCATCCATTCAATAATCAAAGATAAAGAAATGAGATATGATCAGTTAGTTGATATGATCATATAAAGATGAAAAAGATTTTCAACAGATAAAAGTTTTAATAATTTGTGAAATATAAATTTGCTAAATGATGTAAAAGATGAAATCAAATTTTATTTTTAAAACTGATAATGATTAAAATTTGAGAAATTATCAGTTAAATTTTTAGCATTTAAATTAAAGTGTTTTTCGTTTTTTTCTCCTTTTTTTTCCTCTCATTTTCCAACCAATAAAATTATTTTTATAATTGCTTATTTTCTACTTTTCTAACTTGTTTTTTATTTCTTTTTTTGCTTTTTCAAACTTTTCCTTTTCTTCTTTAAAGAAATGTAATGTTTTCTAAAGAAAGGTAAAAGAGAGAGAGAGAGAGAGAGAGAGAAAAAAAGAGAGAGAAGAAATATAATTCAGATAATTGTTCCTTTATATTATAATTAAAAACTTGTTTTGCTAGTTTTATTTCAATTGATTAAATTGAGCAAAAGTAAATAATTTGCCGGATATTCTTCAAAATTTTTGCCAAATTTCAATTAAAGAATGTTTAAATTATCGTGAAAAATCAATCTACTTATCCTCTCTCTCTTTTTTGTGATATATTAATTTAAGTAATATAATTAATCATTAAATTTGTATGGTTTATAATTATAAATCTAAATAAATTTACCTCTTTGTTGCCTATCATGATTATTATGATTATGATTTTGATTATGGAATGATTATAGTTCTTTATTATGAGAATAAGCAAGAATTTACTGATAAATGATAATAACAATATATATATATATATTAATGATTATCGAATTATTGCGGTTTTTACTATAATTGCCATTAAATTTTATTTGCACATTTTTTTTTACTCTCATAATTCGATATAATTTTATATTTAAAAATTCGAATTAATTTATCATGCTTCAGAGATACATATAATTTCATCTGTAAAATTAATAAAAAATGAGCATATCAGAAATGGACGTGATTTCAATTTCCGATTTAAGTAAAGCATTTATTAAAAATGAAATCAATATCTAATTTATATAATGAAATTAGATCAATTATTGTGGAAATATGGAAAGAATTCAAAGGATTGGAAATAATTCGATTAAGATTAGGCTTATATATATATACAAAAATTAATTAAATAAATTAGATGGAATAAATATTTGTAAATTTATTACTGAAATATTTAAAAATTATTAATACAGAAAAATGAAGTATAAAAGTGATGGTGATAATAGTGATGGTGATGATAATGATAACGACGATGATGATGATGATGATGATGGAAATGATGATAAAAATTAAGGGTGATGATGGTGATGGTGATGATAATGATAGCGATGATGATAATGGAAAAATGAAGATAAAAATTAGGGATGATGATGATGATGATAATGCGGTGAAGATAATAATAACGATAACAAAAACGATAATGATGATGATGATAATGATAGCAATGATGATGGAAATATGATAATAAAAACATAGGATAGAGTAGATTAAAGGAAATAAGAGAAAATAGCAACAATAATAGAATTAAATAATTACCTTTATTTTCAAAAACAAACCTTAACTTTTTAATCTTTTCTTGCAATTCAAATATTTAAATGAATTTTGAATGCATCATGATAATAATGATAGCAATGATAATGATGATAAAATAAAACAAGTCTAAAATGAGTTAAATTTTCAACAATTTTTTTCATCACTAATCTATCTCATCACTAATCTTTGATAAATGATAAAAATAAAAAAAGCAGTAAAAAATAAAGTAGAAAAATTGAATGTATTTTTTCCCAGTAAACATTTCTCGATAATAATTTATTTACATTTTTATAGAAGGGTAGAGAGAAGAGAGGAGCGAGAGATAAATGTATATTTCAATTTGTCAATTGTCACTTTAATTATTATTCCAGGAAAATTGGCAAATATTTCAGTTGGATGAGAAGGACAAGAAGAAGAAGAAGGAGGCCACTTATGTAATTAGTATTTTCAAACATTAAAATATTTTATAATTTATCCATTTTCTTACTCTCGAAATTTCACGCCTCTTACTCTCGAGATTATAACCAAGTCATATAAATTTATCCAATATTTTTTGAATTTCACGCCTCTTAACTCTCGAGATTACAACTAGATCATAACATTGATATTTAAATCAAATGCATTCATTGAATTAAAAATGAGGAAAATCGAATAAAGCAAAAATGTCAATAAAAAATTGTTAAAATGTTTGTTTCTAATGTTATGTTAGATTGGATCACGTGAAATGAAACAAACAAATCGATAAATTTATGACTGTTGGGCTAAATTGATAACATATAACATCACAATTAACAATTTTATCAATTTGCTTTCTATAAAAAAAAAAACTTATCAAATGCTCATTTTTCGTATCAGCTAATTTGCATGAATGTAATCATTAATTAAGAGTATTTGTGTAAAATAAAAAATATACCCTGATTTCTTATCTAATACAATCCACAAATATGTGCAAATTCTATTTAATTTTCTATTGATAAACTATAATTAATTTTACTAGAAAACAATTTTATCCCTTATCAGTTTGTTTGAAGATAGCAGTTTTTATTGCTTATCGATAAACCATTGCCTCTTTATGATAATAAAATGTGTTGTTATGATAGCTTAGCTATAACTATCATCATAAAAATTGATTTAAAATCATATTACAAAATAATGTTACAGAATTAGTTAATATTTTTAAAATTTCTCTAAATACTTTTCTATTCTAAAATATATCTTATTCTGTATTATATATGAAAGTTGACGTTCATTTCACAGAATATTATTTGATATAAAAAAAGGAAAAGAAAAAGAAAAAGTTTTGCGATTTTTTTAAAAATCAAATCCAAGTTATGCAATACTAAATAGAATTAATAAAAAATGAAAGTTAATAGAAGAATAGAATATAAGAAATAAATAGAATTAAAATAAAAAATGAAAGTTAATAGAAGAATAGAATATAAGAAATAAATAGAATTAAAATAAAAAATGAAAGTTAATAGAAGAATAGAATATAAGAAATAAATAGAATTAAAATAAAAAATGAAAGTTAATAGAAGAATAGAATATAAGAAATAAATAGAATTAAAATAAAAAATGAAAGTTAATAGAAGAATAGAATATAAGAAATAAATAGAATTAAAATAAAAAATGAAAGTTAATAGAAGAATAGAATATAAGAAATAAATAGAATTAAAATAAAAAATGAAAGTTAATAGAAGAATAGAATATAAGAAATAAATAGAATTAAAATAAAAAATGAAAGTTAATAGAAGAATAGAATATAAGAAATAAATAGAATTAAAATAAAAAATGAAAGTTAATAGAAGAATAGAATATAAGAAATAAATAGAATTAAAATAAAAAATGAAAGTTAATAGAAGAATAGAATATAAGAAATAAATAGAATTAAAATAAAAAATGAAAGTTAATAGAAGAATAGAATATAAGAAATAAATAGAATTAAAATAAAAAATGAAAGTTAATAGAAGAATAGAATATAAGAAATAAATAGAATTAAAATAAAAAATGAAAGTTAATAGAAGAATAGAATATAAGAAATAAATAGAATTAAAATAAAAAATGAAAGTTAATAGAAGAATAGAATATAAGAAATAAATAGAATTAAAAAAAAAATGAAAAAGTTAATAGAAGAATAGAATATAAGAAATAAATAGAATTAAAATAAAAAATGAAAGTTAATAGAAGAATAGAATATAAGAAATAAATAGAATTAAAATAAAAAATGAAAGTTAATAGAAGAATAGAATATAAGAAATAAATAGAATTAAAAAAAAAATGAAAGTTAATAGAAGAATAGAATATAAGAAATAAATAGAATTAAAATAAAAAATGAAAGTTAATAGAAGAATAGAATATAAGAAATAAATAGAATTAAAATAAAAAATGAAAGTTAATAGAAGAATAGAATATAAGAAATAAATAGAATTAAAATAAAAAATGAAAGTTAATAGAAGAATAGAATATAAGAAATAAATAGAATTAAAATAAAAAATGAAAGTTAATAGAAGAATAGAATATAAGAAATAAATAGAATTAAAATAAAAAATGAAAGTTAATAGAAGAATAGAATATAAGAAATAAATAGAATTAAAATAAAAAATGAAAGTTAATAGAAGAATAGAATATAAGAAATAAATAGAATTAAAATAAAAAATGAAAGTTAATAGAAGAATAGAATATAAGAAATAAATAGAATTAAAATAAAAAATGAAAGTTAATAGAAGAATAGAATATAAGAAATAAATAGAATTAAAATAAAAAATGAAAGTTAATAGAAGAATAGAATATAAGAAATAAATAGAATTAAAATAAAAAATGAAAGTTAATAGAAGAATAGAATATAAGAAATAAATAGAATTAAAATAAAAAATGAAAGTTAATAGAAGAATAGAATATAAGAAATAAATAGAATTAAAATAAAAAATGAAAGTTAATAGAAGAATAGAATATAAGAAATAAATAGAATTAAAATAAAAAATGAAAGTTAATAGAAGAATAGAATATAAGAAATAAATAGAATTAAAATAAAAAATGAAAGTTAATAGAAGAATAGAATATAAGAAATAAATAGAATTAAAATAAAAAATGAAAGTTAATAGAAGAATAGAATATAAGAAATAAATAGAATTAAAATAAAAAATGAAAGTTAATAGAAGAATAGAATATAAGAAATAAATAGAATTAAAATAAAAAATGAAAGTTAATAGAAGAATAGAATATAAGAAATAAATAGAATTAAAATAAAAAATGAAAGTTAATAGAAGAATAGAATATAAGAAATAAATAGAATTAAAATAAAAAATGAAAGTTAATAGAAGAATAGAATATAAGAAATAAATAGAATTAAAATAAAAAATGAAAGTTAATAGAAGAATAGAATATAAGAAATAAATAGAATTAAAATAAAAAATGAAAGTTAATAGAAGAATAGAATATAAGAAATAAATAGAATTAAAATAAAAAATGAAAGTTAATAGAAGAATAGAATATAAGAAATAAATAGAATTAAAATAAAAAATGAAAGTTAATAGAAGAATAGAATATAAGAAATAAATAGAATTAAAATAAAAAATGAAAGTTAATAGAAGAATAGAATATAAGAAATAAATAGAATTAAAATAAAAAATGAAAGTTAATAGAAGAATAGAATATAAGAAATAAATAGAATTAAAATAAAAAATGAAAGTTAATAGAAGAATAGAATATAAGAAATAAATAGAATTAAAATAAAAAATGAAAGTTAATAGAAGAATAGAATATAAGAAATAAATAGAATTAAAATAAAAAATGAAAGTTAATAGAAGAATAGAATATAAGAAATAAATAGAATTAAAATAAAAAATGAAAGTTAATAGAAGAATAGAATATAAGAAATAAATAGAATTAAAATAAAAAATGAAAGTTAATAGAAGAATAGAATATAAGAAATAAATAGAATTAAAATAAAAAATGAAAGTTAATAGAAGAATAGAATATAAGAAATAAATAGAATTAAAATAAAAAATGAAAGTTAATAGAAGAATAGAATATAAGAAATAAATAGAATTAAAATAAAAAATGAAAGTTAATAGAAGAATAGAATATAAGAAATAAATAGAATTAAAATAAAAAATGAAAGTTAATAGAAGAATAGAATATAAGAAATAAATAGAATTAAAATAAAAATGAAAGTTAATAGAAGAATAGAATATAAGAAATAAATAGAATTAAAATAAAAAATGAAAGTTAATAGAAGAATAGAATATAAGAAATAAATAGAATTAAAATAAAAAATGAAAGTTAATAGAAGAATAGAATATAAGAAATAAATAGAATTAAAATAAAAAATGAAAGTTAATAAAGAAGAATAGAATATAAGAAATAAATAGAATTAAAATAAAAAATGAAAGTTAATAGAAGAATAGAATATAAGAAATAAATAGAATTAAAATAAAAAATGAAAGTTAATAGAAGAATAGAATATAAGAAATAAATAGAATTAAAATAAAAAATGAAAGTTAATAGAAGAATAGAATATAAGAAATAAATAGAATTAAAATAAAAAATGAAAGTTAATAGAAGAATAGAATATAAGAAATAAATAGAATTAAAATAAAAAATGAAAGTTAATAGAAGAATAGAATATAAGAAATAAATAGAATTAAAATAAAAAATGAAAGTTAATAGAAGAATAGAATATAAGAAATAAATAGAATTAAAATAAAAAATGAAAGTTAATAGAAGAATAGAATATAAGAAATAAATAGAATTAAAATAAAAAATGAAAGTTAATAGAAGAATAGAATATAAGAAATAAATAGAATTAAAATAAAAAATGAAAGTTAATAGAAGAATAGAATATAAGAAATAAATAGAATTAAAATAAAAAATGAAAGTTAATAGAAGAATAGAATATAAGAAATAAATAGAATTAAAATAAAAAATGAAAGTTAATAGAAGAATAGAATATAAGAAATAAATAGAATTAAAATAAAAAATGAAAGTTAATAGAAGAATAGAATATAAGAAATAAATAGAATTAAAATAAAAAATGAAAGTTAATAGAAGAATAGAATATAAGAAATAAATAGAATTAAAATAAAAAATGAAAGTTAATAGAAGAATAGAATATAAGAAATAAATAGAATTAAAATAAAAAATGAAAGTTAATAGAAGAATAGAATATAAGAAATAAATAGAATTAAAATAAAAAATGAAAGTTAATAGAAGAATAGAATATAAGAAATAAATAGAATTAAAATAAAAAATGAAAGTTAATAGAAGAATAGAATATAAGAAATAAATAGAATTAAAATAAAAAATGAAATTAATAGAAGAAATAGAATATAAGAAATAATAGAATTAAAATAAAAAATG